>DWTU01000924.1:0-14746 GCA_018251515.1 Cecropterus confusis
TGCCTATGGGCGGCAGTAACCGCTTACCATCAGGTGGACTGCATGCTCGTTTTCTACTACAAACCTATAAAAAAAAACTTATAACTATTTTACTGTTTGTGCATTTTGGTTGCTTGAATTATTAAAATTTTATACTCAGATATTCAGTCTTAGAACAAGTATAGTCCGACCGGGGATAGAGATTTTTTTTTATTTACAAGTATCAAACATGCATGCAGTTCATCTGATGGTAAGTGGCCACTGCCGCCTGAATTTTTTTTTTTACATAAACGCTTTCTATGCTTATAGCCTCACACTAGGATTTTCTTCTTTGTCGTGGGTAACATAGACACACAAAGAAACAAACAACCAGACCCAGAACAGAAATCTAAACTCATCATTCAGATGTCTATCTGGCCGGGGAGCGAACCTGGGACCCACTGCGTATCAGACCGGTGTGGCAACCGCTCCACTACGTGGGTCGTCAGCATCAATCACAAATGCACGAGGACTGAGGTGGTCGCCTCAAATCAAAGTAAGCCGGCAACCACACCCTTCCAACGAAACGCTAGAACTGTTTCAAGCTAGAAATAGGTGTGGCTAGAATAAGGTGTGTGTGTTCTACCACCGTCTCACCTATTTGTAGCATGAATCAGTATTATGTTCGGTGAAACGATGTTATTGCCGGCTCATATGACACGAACATCTAAGTCCATTGGAGTAGCAACGCAACTATGATTGACTTCATATAGAACCTTTGTTTTGTATAAGGTTGATTATAGAACGATTTATATCTAAGACTGTATAAAACGAAAATAAGACAGAACGATATAGTACGAGTAAATTACGCTTTTGTGATTAAATGTTCAATTAAAACAAAATAATTGATTTGCTCAATATTCAACAATAGCAGAGCTTAACGTGAGTGTGTTGAATTGAAATTAATTAATTTCTTTCTGAAGTCCCAACGTAATTCATCAGATTAAACACCGATTGATTCTACCTTTGTTAATACCAATAGTAATCAATTGAAGGACTATAGCATAAACTAGATTATATACCTGACGCCTCTCGCTACATTCATATACTACAATAAAGTTTTTTTTTTACTGTTTTTGGAGCGTATGTATGTTTGTATGTCTATTTCTTTGGGACGAGTTTCAACAAAATCGGCTTAGCGGAATATCATATACTAGGTGAGCTCCGCGTTACATATAGCAGAAATTTTAGACCTTTTACAATTTCAACAAAATAGTTTTTTTTATTTACGTTTTAAAATATCGTATATACTTCCAAATATTACGACGCTACCGCGCCCTGCTCGCTTGATTTTATGTTTTCTTTTAAACTACAACCTAACCTAACCCATCCAATCAAAATCACTGTAGCTCAACCTGCTCCTAAGTCATAAATCGGACTTGCAGTACCCTGCATCATCAGATTTGAGAGGTTGAAGGTCAAAATTTTTATCTCATTTTTCTGCATAGGAATCTTACTGCATAGACGTAAGCACCAAATGTCCAACTTCTATGGTCTAAGGTCGAAGTATCCCTGCATCATTAGGGTTAAAGGGTTGCATGTCCAATTTGACATCTAATATCTTGCTTAGTAATTGTATTATATATCCGTAAGCCCAAACCTTACATCATAAGAATCGAGTACTACAAAGTTACATTTTTCATTACATCATTTCACCTTAGATACCTAATTTTCGTTTCAAGTTTCATGCGAGTCAGATCGATAGAAGCTGAGTTATTCGGCTATTTGTCGAGCACACACTAAATGTAAATTTATGACTTACGTGGTTTTCTCATGGATACCCTTTTCAGAACTGAACAAAATGAAAATGGGACCCCACTTTCGAATAGAAAAAAAATGCCAAAATCGGTTCACCCAGTCGAAAGTATCGAAGGTACAAACATTAAAAAAATACAGTCGAATTGAGAACCTCCTTCTTTTTTGAAGTCGATAAAAAGTATGTTTTTATCAAAATACTTTTAACGTAAAGAGTAAATACAAAGTACTGAAAACAGCAAAACCTCATTTTTAGACCAAATGTCTGCGTTACATGATAAGCGATGCGAACAACCTTTATCTCGACTCCAGCTTTACTTCAGCTAGTGATGTGTTGAATTACAGTGTTAGGAACGTTAGAGGGCAGTAACTGTCGCGTGGGATCGTAAGTGCGCCTTATCGAGATGTCTGGCAGCGAATTGATGTGTTTAATAACGGAAACGCTTTATACATGGCTCTAGAGAAAATAGATGAGATGATTTTAATAATTACAAATATATATTTTTTTAATTATTGAATAGGTATTATTAATTTTATAAAATAATTTCTCATTAAACAAGTGTCGATCGTCAAGACAAAAACATACGACTATTTTGTCTACTTAAATAATTCGTTTTAAAATATTACCAACCAGTTTTTACGTAGATATGAAATTATTATAAATATAGTTTTATAATGAAAATAACTTTAAATAATTGAAATTAAATATTAAATCAATTTAAATTATCTTCTATCAGCATATACTCAAGATTGATAGATGAATAATATTTTATCAACATTTACATATTATCAAATTACCGAATCACTCTTGAGTCGTTAAAATTAGAAAGAATCATACGATACTATGACTAAATCTTCCCGACTATTTGTAATTTCTTTTGTGAATATGCGTCATGACCATAAATTCAGATATTCCTGCTAAACAACTTCTAAACAATAACACGGCCCTATGCAGCGTCTCAGAGACACAAACCTAGTATTCAGAAGATTTTTATTATTATCAAAATGAAGTAGAAAATCGAGCTTGCTACTCGGCCAGGTTTTAGAACTAGTATGGTTAGACCCGGGAGGTAGCACCACCGCTCCTATTTCTAACGTAAAACAGTTTTTACGTTTCAGTAGAAGGGTGTGTTTGGCGGCTTACTTGATGAAGCGACCATCTTAGTTCTCACTAGCGTCTTATCTGTAATTGACTTCAGATAGTATCCCTATTCTTTATGATGTTTCTGACACACGTCCACAGACGGCAGTAACTATTTATCATGAGGGACATTCTGGCTATCTCATCAAGGAACTTTATATCTGCGGGGCTCACGCTAACAGGGAACAATATTGGAATGCCTGCGGGAATGTAACAGTCGACTGAGCGGTTCTTTAATGTTCCCACCATTGATGCCGCGAACGATTCTCCTCGCATATAAGACGTGGGTTGATTTATTAAGAGGTAGACATACATTAGTTAGATTACTGTTTTAATATCAATCTGAAACAAAAGAAATTAGACAAAGCCTGTAGAACAAAACATTTAAGTGGTGTGTATGTAACTGACGACACGCGTACCGTACTTTTGTTGATAAGATTCAAGGAGTATTCTTCAAGTAAGAGTATTTTTCAAGATTCAAGGAGTAGTCGTATTGAAGTAGCAAACGAGCATGCAGTCCACCTGATGGCAAGCGGTAACTGCCGTCCATGGACAACTGTAAGCAACTTCATATAGAACGGGAGTTCTATCTGAAGTCGATAACAGCTGCGTTGCTACTCCCGAGGACTAATATCATCGCCTCATATATAAGTGAGCCGGCAACCACACCCTTCTACCGAAACGCAAGAACTGCTTCCCGCTAGAAGTAGGGTGAGACGGTGTTACCTTTCCGGTCGAACTGCACTGGTTCTACCACTTTTACTTCATGGTAAGTAAAATGTTGTTGTGTGGTTGCCTTGCCTAGACGAATTACGCACACATAGCTAAGTTTACCTTATCATTGTTCATGAATAACAGCCTTTTTTCATACGAGTAAACTGAATTAAATGATAGCATGGTGCAGCAGTCACACGCGAAGGTTCTGGGTCAATCTCCTGTCAGGCAATTCTTGCATGATGAATTAAGATTTTTATTGTAAGTCTGGGGGTTTGTGTATGTACTTTTTATGGATATCCATGAAAATAACATAAAATCCGTACCGTATGGTATCGGTCGTAATTTCTTCCACTTTCTCTCTCCCCATGGATGTAAGAGGTGACTAAGGGACAAAATCAAGCAGCATCTTTCCATGTGACATCAACATCCACAGCGGTCACCAACACGCATTTTAGACGCGGTAACTATTGGCATTAACATCCCTTAGCGGAGGCCTGTGTCCAACAGTAAGCCTAAAAATGCTGATGGATATGATATGTTATTATATACAGTGCTATAATTAAATAACGTGATAATAAAATAAAGTGATTAAGTTAATAATATAAAGTGTTTAAGTTTGACGACCCACGTGGCGGAGCGGTCACCATACGGGTCTGACACGCAGTGGGTCCCGGGTTTGATCCCCAGCCAAACAGACATCTGAATGATGAATTTAGATTTCTGTTCTGGGT
Source organism: Cecropterus confusis (assembly GCA_018251515.1). Taxonomy (NCBI): domain Eukaryota; kingdom Metazoa; phylum Arthropoda; class Insecta; order Lepidoptera; family Hesperiidae; genus Cecropterus; species Cecropterus confusis. Next base: position 4,363 of record DWTU01000924.1, read on the forward strand.
CGGGTGTTTGTGTATTCGTCTTTATGTGTCCATGGCACCCACGACACAGGAGAAAATCCCACTGTGGAGCTATGAGTGCAGAAAGCGTTTATGTTTATTAAGTACTTTGAAACCATCGCGCCATATTTAATTCTAGATGTTTTCGAAAACCTTTGTAACTTTAACCAATTTCATCGAAGGTGAAACGAGACATTTCATTTAATTTCAATATTTTTACTGATACCTTCTATATTTTTCAATGGATTAACTTTGACTTTGCGGTCTGAAAGTCGTTTTGAATCGTACGTACCTTATAAAGCTGTACAACGTACATGATAAACGTTACAGAGTCAATACCAATATAACCACTCATTTAAATACGGGTCAGTATTTAAACGTTCATTTCGATTCCAATTCCGTACTTTCTGTTTTTTGGATTTTTTCCTGAAGGATGTTCGGCGAATTGCAAATCTGTTCGGTTCAGTCAACTTCAAGGGAATTCGAGGGACTGTGTCAATATTTAATGCATATTTCATGGCAACGTTTTCTTTGTAAAAGATCGGGTAGAACAAATTATATGTAGGAATGATTGTAGTTATAACTGGTTGCCTAAGATTTTACTTATACTTGTGATACTTACAAATATTTTAGGCTTTGTTTATTTTTATATGGACGTAGCAAACGAGTATGCAGCTCATTTGATAATAAATGGCCACAACAGCCCACAAACACCTGTAATCCACCCCAGATAAAATCATAGTCTCATCTTAACGTAGCTTCGTAGTAGTGTAGTATATACAATCAAAACAAACTAATTACATCCACTCTTTAAACGTGCAAGTATTTATGCAGAAATTAAGAATTCTGGCGAAGATATGCAAAGCCAGTTATCCCAACTAATCCTCATCGGTACGTTTTCGAACGTTGCTATGTGAAAAATTTAATTCATCGCCAGCACATTTATATGCATACCACGACTGCAGTTTATTAAGAATGCAGCCCATATTCCCCGCTCTAAAATAAAACGGTCAAGTCATGATCCACTAAATTATAGAAACCTCGACGCATGGCATAAAACAGTCAAGTCATAATCCGCAAAATTATAGGGACCTCGACGAATAGCAATATTTTACCGGTATAAGGACGCTTAGGGGAAACAAGCCTGTGGCCGATGCCAGGTAATGGAATAGGTTCCCCTTGGAATTGGTATAGCGTTTCAATGTTCTTGTACTAGAGGTGATTCAATATGTTACTGGTGTTTATATTAAGAAAACGTAGTGAGAAAAAATTATTGAGGCACAAATACGGGCATAATCAATTTAATTGATAGATTTATAACACAGATAGGATTAAGTTCTGCGTCAACTTCCTGACTTTCACTGAGTTGAAATCATTCACGTGCCATATAGTGCTCATAATTACTGATAATATAAAATAGAAATAGTGGACTATCCTTTTGCTTTCAAATGGGACAACGTTTTTCAATTTAATTTACACTCTAAATCCAGAGTCTTCGATGAATTAAAATTTATACTATGTTATTGTATTGTATTTAAAATACTTGCAACTGTTAATAATGAGACTAAGTGTTTATTCCAAAAAACTACTGATCAATTATCAGAATGAATTTACATTCGTTTTCGATCTTAACAGGAAATCACTGAAAAATAATGTAATATGATGAATACATGATATCGATGACGGAGGAAAGAGAAATGTAATAAAATTTATTTTCCCCACACAAAAAACGCTGACGAACTCATAGGCGGGGAGAACATCAATAAAGCTGTTTTATCAAAAACCTTGCAAACAAAACCGTGCAAAAAATCAACAGATAGGTACGCGAGCTATTTGTTACCGTATCTGTATATTTGCACTTTTATCGCCAGGATGATTAAACGCATCTGAGGGCATATTTCGTGTCGGCTTCGTTTTAATCGAAGCATTTAAAATGATATGTTCAGAATAATTGCCTGGGCTGTTACTGCGCAAAGTTAACGAGTGTTATTTAAATGGCGGGAGTCGCGAGGAAAAATTGTTCTGCTTTGAAAAATTTGCAGAAATGACGTAAAACACATATATGTATGGGCGCGGACGAGTCGGATGTAAGTCGCGCGTCCTACTAGGAATGCGAACTTGTGCGAACACAAGCAGTAAGGACTTATAATAAAAATATCTAAGTACGTTCGCAAGCGTATATTTAATCAATTAACGTATAACTGAGAAATTACATTATATATATTTCTTCATAAGCACCGCCTCACACGTTTCTGCCCAGTAAGTAACAGCGCTGTTGTGTTCTAGTCTGTGGTTAAATTATAAGGAACATATTACGAGGCATTTCAACTCAGTTCTATGTTCAGGTGTAGCAACAAATGTACGGCCAACCTCTAAGACTGGTCTGACCTGTTTCGTAGGGGGTAATATACTCGTAATAAAACTTTATAACAAGCACGATGTACATAGACCTCAATTATCAAGAATAATTTTGTAAGATAATTTGGAATGCCTAGAAGTACATCTCCCTCTCCTTAGTGGTTACCTACATCAAGCCATTTTTTATCGGATTGAAGTAGCGAACGAGCATGCAGCCCACCTGGTGTTAAGCGGCTACTGCCACCCATGGACATCTGTAAGCTACTTCATATAGAACAGGGGATCCATCTGAAGTCGATCACAGATACGTTGCTACATCCGAGGACTAAGATGGTCGCCTCATATATAAGTGAGCCTTTTGATAAACCCCATACTACTATAACACAGTACATTGCAATCTTGGTATTTTATTTTTTAAGCGAGAGATTATTTTTCCGTTTCGTAATCGCTATTGATACGACAAGGGTAGGGTTGGACCGGGGTCCAGCTTTATTAAGCCCCGGCGTCAGTCTGCAATGTGCCGTAATGGCGCCATTTTGCTCTATAGACGCTACTTTTTTTTTAATGGTCGGGTAAAGTCGGGCATAAGTAACCTCGTTAAAATTCCACATCGTTGAGTTTTTATTTTAAATTATAATATTCGAAGGGCTTATAAAGCAATCGTTCTAGGGTGTGGAGATCAAATATTACCACTTATGCGTTGGTTATTGTAAGAAGTCACTAATGGCTTAAATCTAACAGATGCGAGACATCTCCCTAGTAGTTAGTCAATTATGCGTATTTTTTATAGTATTCTTTTATAGTATGGAAGTAGCAAACGAGCATGTAGCCCACCTGATGATAAGTGGCTACTGCCGCCCATGGACATCTGTAATCAACCGTAGGTAAGATCAAAGTCTTACCTATTAGCCACAGATGCGTTGCTACCCCTGAGGACTACGATGGAATGCCTCGGAAAAGTATGTCTCCATTACCAGACTCTTCAGAGCAGAATACAACAGTGCATTACACTGCTGTTATTAGGCAGAAATAGGTGTGGTTGTAGTGCTTCCTGAGTCGAACCACCTTCAATTGTAGTTACAAACACGCACATCCAAGTGCAGTAATACAAAGCCCTTTTTTAAAAGAAACTTATGAGCCTCACTCAACCTCATTTTTTAGTTAATGAATTGAGGCACTCATAAGTCGGTGACGCCTGTTAAAGTCATTATTTTATTTCACGCCTCATCCTTCAGACAATTATATTTATAATTTATGAATAAAAATAAACTATCTTCAATTATGACTCCCGTACTATTTAAGATTTTTCACAAATTTCTTCGCCATTCTACATTACGCAGCCCTGTAGTATCTGAGAATTTTAACAATTTTTATATATATTACGTAGCCTACATTTGTGTTAGGAACCATAACTATAGTATTGATTATTCTCCTTCCCAAAAAGCTTGTACAAATCATTCTAATTTGAAATGTTTGTGGAGTATTTTATTACCCCGCAGGGCACAGACATTGTTAAGAGTTGTAGGAAAATATGAACAATGAAGCAGCTTCTATGCTATTTCACTCTTTAATAGATACTGTTACAACAGATTGTATCGTACAAGTACCTTGATATACGTTATTCGTTTCCTTAATTCAAATTGATGTTACTGTTACAGCCATATTGCATTGATTAAATTTTTCCCTTCGTACATAATAACATATGTATTGAACTTATCACAGCTAGATTATTATGTACCTACTTACAAAATATCCATTTAATGTATTTAAAATGTCTTACTAATCTTATCTCACTAATATTATAAAGATGAAGGTTTGTGAGGAAGTATGTATTTTCGTTACTCTTTCACGCAAAAACTACTTATTGAATTTGGATGTAAATTGGCACACTGGTAGTCTATGGCCTGGATTAAGACTTACAATACTTTTAACCGTCACATGACTCAAGCAGGCGGGGCCACAGGTAAAAGCTAATATGCATAATTAGCAACATGCAATATATCTATAACATTTTGTTGTAGTATCTGTAGGCCATAATAGCTATTGCAATCTCAAAGTGGTACCCATCCAATTCTCCTTTGATTTATCGCCTAATAATCGCTCCTAATCTTATATATTCTCAATCCCGTGAACTCTACGGAGTGAGTTATGGGGAAACATAACACTAAATCTAAATTTCGACAGAAGTGCGGGGAATAAATCCATGAGATGCTATGCGTGACTCGCGTGTGGAGCCTTATGTACAATTTATTGTGGGGGAAACGGGAATACTACAGAATTATTATCAAATAGAAAAGGACACATAGTAACGTATGACGACCAGTTACAGACAAGAAAATAAAAATAAACTAAAAATGCGTAATAATAAACCCAGTTAAAATGGTATAAATTTCGCTATGCCACGCTGGAAGTCTATCAAATTCATTGCACAAATTACAATATTGTATGTGTTAAAAGAAAGGGAATGATTTGCTTAATTTAACTTAAAATGCAAACGTTGAGACGAAAAGTAGGTACCTAATTAACGCACATGAAAGCCCAAATAATTTTGTCAAATCGATAAGTAGTTACCAACCCACCCTTTGGCTATCCATTAATTCAGGTCATTTTCGTTCTAGAATTCATGCATTACAGGAACATTTATATTGATATGACTAAGTTAATAATATTATGACAAGATATTTAAAATTGATGATGAACATTATTATATAAAATATATAGTAGAGTATGTATACTATGTATAATAGTATACATACACTACTATATATAATAATTATATTACACATAATATAAATCAAATAGTTATCCCCTTTTAGTTCCGCACAGGAGTGTTACATCAAAGAATCCTTTCTTCGTGAGTCCCTGCAACAAATAATATCATTGGCAAAATTTTATGAGTGCTTTACCTTAAGTAGTTTAGCCATTGCGATGAATAGTTAGTCGCTGACACTACTATACACATTTATTATCATGCGAAATATAACGCTTTAAAAAGTAGTTCTAAATATTGTTACATCTATGGGGAAAACTGACGCTCCACTGGGCAGCGTCCAACAAACCGCATTTCGATAATATATTGTACAAATTATTCATATTTGCTTGTGGATTATTTTGTTCACAATTTGGGGTTGCGTGTGACTTGCACAAATGAGTATATAGCATAATAAGCCGAATTAAGAGGATATATCGGTATCGAGAGTAATTTTCACTGTATGGTCAGGTAATATATACTTTAATTTTTACGTACTCGTACACAGCTTGCATTTAAATTAGCTAAGCTGTTTATAAGCAGTCAGATAAAAATAAAACGTGCGGCACTCGGGGACTGCCACAGTAAAGCTATTGCATAGCATTTTTTTATAACTTATGCAATTATAATTATTTATTTATTTATGCTGATATTAATTCAAGTTACACTTTTTGAGCGGGGTGACCTATAAGAAAACAATTTCATTTATTGAATAAATGAGAAGTTAATATCGTTTAAAATATTTTTATTATCTTACAATACATGTACGTTGTTCTATAATTTTTATCATTGAAACTTTAGGTTTATTAAATTTATAGCTTCGTACAGTAGTACCATATACACACACGTTAAGCGAACGCCCGGCCAAGCTACGTGGTTGGCGGAGTGGGGGGGTGTTAGGTTTTATTTCCGTTACGGAATTTCTTGATTAAGTCGCCGCGCTCTAAGCCCGCGATAAAAGCTATGCAATAGCTTAAAAATAATTATTACATTTTTATAAGACAGTTATTTTCGGAAAAACGAACAAGCACCTACTTTGTCCGACTTACATATGGTTTTCAGTCTGCCAAATTGAACTATAAATCTTAATAGAACCTTCAGTTTGCAAGATAACCGGCTAAATTCACTAATGAGTTGGCTCCGTCGCGTTCTAAGATAGCGTCAGGGTACCGGTCATGCTATCCCCGGCTTAGAATATAATATGCATGCAAATGCAACCACTTGACTCGTTTATATAGACATATCAGATTCTGCATACAAAATATTCAGTGTGCAAAATTGCTTAGATAACTACGTTTACTGAATTGATCTCGCAATATCCTGGAAAAGCAACAATTATTTTAAATTTTAAAAGGATTGAACTACAAATTACATTAAGACGGTAATGTTAACCGACGGTGTCAGAAGAAGAGTTGTTCTTTGACCGTATGTACCAGGGATATTGCGGATGCGGATTTTTTCACATCTGCGGATGTGAATGCGAATGCGGATTTTCAAAGGCTCACATCCGCGGATATAGATGCGGATGCGGATGTCCAAATCTATGCGGAGGCTCCGCATTTGCGAATGCGGATGCGAATATTCACAACATCCCTAGTATGTACATATATTCATTATTGGTACGCAAAGACTACTTACTCAGAGACCTTACAGATATAAATATATCAATTGTCGTTACATATGAAGTGTCGTTGGATTCGTCTCAATTATAGGAGTGAATTATGTATATACTATACATATACATATATAATAAAAATTATGTATGTATAGCCTATACATATGTAATTATGGAACATGGCACCTGCGAAAAAAAATTCTCTAGAAAAAACGTTCTCCAGGAAAGTAAATCAATATTTTCATTTGTTATATGTTTTTCTTTTATATATATATATATGTACATTTTGTAATTTTTTTCCGTTATACATGTAGTTTAGGTAATTGTAAATATTGTTTGATAAGTTATGTTAAATGATTATGTAAATTTATTTTTATATACTTAATAATATTTATGTATCACACTTAGAAAAGGACCAAAATAATCAGGAACAATAGAAAACAAATAACTTAACGAATTAATCCCCGACGTTAGATTTTTAGTGTGACTGGCATAAAAAACTAAATGAATACATACCAACATAACAATTCTTATTTATTCACACACTTCCACTACAACCTCAACGTACATGCCTCCACTATTTGAAGTGCTTATTTCTTAATTAAGCCCCGATTATAATGGTTATGGAATATGAATTTCTGAGAAACTATTAAGGAAGAGATTTTCGCTTATAGTCGGTAACACCTGCAAACGAACTCATTAGCGAGCGAACTTCAAATTGTCGTCGATTAAAATTACTAGTGGAACGAGCGCCGTAATTGCTCTTAGTGATTATTATATCATAATTGCTGGCGCTGGAATTATTGAAATTCGTTAAATAAATTATTAATTATTATGAATAGATTACAATAATTACGTATTATAATGAATAAGAATATTTACGAGGTATGTTGTAAATTAAAAGTCGGCGCTCATATTTTATACTCGTAGGACATAGATTCGTCGTTGTAATCAAACAAAATATGTTGAGCGCCGAGTTCGGGACTTTGCACTATGTACTGTGTACGAAAGAAACCAACACATATTTAAATTATTTTTTTGCTTTTTTGTGCCATAGAAGTCGGTTTTTATTTTTTGTTAATTTTTTTATTGTATTGTATTGTATTGTAAACTAAAACCAGTTGATTATCAGTACATGGATTTTATGTTTATTAACATTTAGTCAGAGTTACTGATGTTCGGTAGACAATATGTATTGTCTACCTAACAGTGTGGTCTGATCCAGCAAGCCACAGGAAACGAGGTAGAACGATGGGTGGACGCAATCGCACCCATAGTGGGATGTAATTGGCAACGGGTGGCCCACGACAAGTTGAAATGGATATCTCTGGAGGAGGTCTTTACCTCAGAGGGATTCTTGCATGAATCAGCGCACAAACCACCAATAAAAATTAAATAAATAATAATAATATTAAAAAAAAAAACAAGTTTATATATAATAGTAATGGTAATATTAATTGTAATTGTCTAATTTTTTGATTAATTTATTTTTCATTTTTAAATGGCAAATGACATTGTAATGCATCTTTAAATAATGTATATTTACTGTGAAAAATGCAAGAATTAAAAGGCTTTTTTAATTTTATTTAGCATGTAGTACTCGTAAAATAATTTTATCTTCATCATTAGTTTCGTAATTAAACAGTTCATATATAAAAACATACCTAATATTTTTGCTGATATAGATAATGATACGGAACCCCTCGAGTGCCAGTCCGACTCACATTTGGCCGATTCTTATTTGGTTAACCCTATTTTCTCACAAAAGTCGTTACACTAAACTTAATTTACCAAAATTAGTCAATACATCATCTCAAAAGTTAGTCCTAATCCTTTTAAAGTATGTTAATTTCATCATTATTTAAAGCGGCGACGTCCCGCAAGGCGGAACGATCACCATACCGATTTGACACGCAGTGGGTTCCAGGTTCGATCTCCGATCAGACACAAGTTTGAATGATGATTTAACATTATTTTCTGAGTCTGAGTGTTTGTGTATTAGTCTTTGTGTGCCCATGGTACTCACTAAACAGGAGAAAAACCTATTGTGGATCTATGAGTGCAGAAAGTATTAAAAAAATATTATCGTTTTTAACGGCGTAAGCCTCGTTTTTCTCTTTAGTCATTGAAACTGGCAAACGCGTGATCGGACAGACAAATTAATATTATTTTATATAATTTGCACTGAAGTATACCTACCGTAACGCAGGCACGGGCTGTATTTATCAAAATATTTTATGGGAAAGTATATTTATTCTTTCACAACACGTTCGATATCTGTAAATGTAAATAAAGCTTGAATCCAAATAGAAAAGATTATAATAATTCGAAATATACATGTACGCCTCAAATTCTTACATCACTAAACAAAAAACAAAACTCAATATAACAAACAAGGTCTTACCATTTCACATTTATTTTTATTACCTCGAAATCTCTTGAACATAATTTTCATAAAACCCACAGGACGCCATATTCCTAACGGCCTCTAAAAAGAAAAGGTAGTGCTTACGGTTCGTTGATTTCTATCTAGTTGTGGGATAAATTCTTTTTAGTAGTCCTTTATGGAACAGCGTCTGCAACTGTTTTCATTACTATGTTGTGTTTTGTGTTCATTTTTCATATTTATTATTTATTACATTAGCACAACAATTATAATGAAAAAGATTATATAACAAAGCGTTAACAGGCCGCACCCAGACCGATGATCTAAAGAAGACAGTGGGAAACCGTTAGATTCAGAAGGCACAAGACCGGATGGAGTGGCGCCATTTAGAAGAAGCCTATGCCCAGCAGTGGACCTTGAAAAGCTGATGGATGGATGGCCAGATGGAAATAACAAAATTAAAGGGTTACTTTTCAAATCGGGATACTTTCAGAATCGGAATTAACCGTAATAACTTTAAATCTATCTGATTCTTATCTACATATAGCGTTACATCGTATTACGGTCACTTAATAATAATCTAATCAAAGAATTAGCTTTTGATTAAGGTATATTTCCCATTTTGTAACGGGTGTGGTAAACATTGACACACTAGAATTAAGGTAAAAGTTATACTTATGTGATAATGTATTTCTTTTTATTGCTTCATAAAAAAAACGCTCAGCGCTCGCCAAATGAGGTATAGAGTTTCCGATGCAATGTTTGCATTGGAGGTACGAAGAAGGTTTTGTCGTTTTTTGGAAGAGAGAATAGCTGCATTGTACCGTGCTGTGCCTACTCAAATCATTTTTTTTATTTTGAAGTGTTTTATTTCGATATTTTGGTACCTTAACTTTAGTCAATTAATAAATGACTGAATCAGCTTTTTAATTCCATGCGTTGAATGAATGAATGATCAGTAAATTTATAGTTACTAAAGGAGGTTCTGCAACTTAGTGTTTATGTCGCATCGTTTTAGTGTTTCTTTTTTGTAGCTTTACTCAGTGTGTATAGTTAGGCATATGTGCATTAAGGCATCCACTCACATCATATGCATCGGATTAGCCGGATCGAACGGATTTGTTTGTTAGAAGTGCGTCCACTGGTTCTAGAGCAATCGGATTACCGACGCGACTGCCATTTGCAGTCTGATTCTTTAAATACAGTTTTACGTAGCAGACTGCCACACAAAAGCTGCAATTGCAACATAGGCAATTTATATGACGTCAGCTGTTTGCAT
>DWTU01000925.1:0-14745 GCA_018251515.1 Cecropterus confusis
CTTACTTAACTGGTCAGAGTATAGGCTACTTTTTATATCGATATTTTTCGCTATTTAAAGTTGGTGACTATTATAGTGACGTCATAACCCCTTTTGTTTTCAGACATTCATATTTACATTTAAAATAAAAAGAGAACGCTAAAAATAGGCGTTTATAAAAATAACTTTTGATGCAATATACGAAGTTAACATGTAATTTTCCGCCCGGAAGGTCCTTATCACTTTCCATGTACCTCCAGCGGTTAGCGAGTAAAACCTAATTTTTTGTCACGTAGCGATGCACGGGTACTTCAGCTAGTCCGATATAATAAGAAGTAACTGTCTGTAACACAATGTGTTCAATGTGTCGGGTTTTTTTTAAACTTAACAAAGTATGCGCCTGCAACGAGCACTTAGTTGTAAGTTTGTCAAATAAATATTATAACATCGTTGGAGTACATATTAAAGATAATTACTTTGTTATTTTCCTATTAGATTTATGACATTCGTGCCATTGACGTTTAAGTGTAAAATATTGACATGATGATATTGACATACATTTAATTACTGTTATGTATGCTTATTCATGTTTGGTGCTTTACAGTATGGCCAAATAATATTGATTCAAAAATCCACGTTATCTACTTAATTTTCTAGATTATTCTCCAGGAAATGGACGGACAGAAAAAATGCCCAAGGGTTTCAGAATTAGAATTTTAATTTCGTGTTACAATAAACTTAAAAAAAATATTAATTATTCATTTATTTCTATCATTTTTTATTACATCAATTTCAATTCAATTTAGAACTTTATGTCCCTCGATCAAATATGTACCTACTAGATTAAGTGTTAGGGTACAAAAAATGCCAAAAGTAATAAGAGCACAAATGAAATTGTGGTCTTATTTGGTTTTAGTATAAATATTAATTTGCTATTATTGCTTTTTACAATTTCAGTATTTTACTGCGCGTCACAAGGTTATGGCGAATTCATAAAGCCACGATGGATGAATAGAATAATGTCCTGGCAAGAGCCCAAAGGTTGCTTCGCTGATGATAGGCAGCCTTTTCTGAAACTAACTGGATTCGTTGGACCATCTTCGGCTCCATCGCCAAAAGATAGAGAAGTATTTAATATGACATTTTACCATATTGTAAATTTACAACCAAAAATATTATTTACATGAGTCCATATTCATGATCTTCCGAAATCCAGTAGAAACTGTTAAATAATAACAGGATATGTTAGATGTACTTGCAGAGTACTAACCATGATGTAAATATAACCATTCTAGTATGTAAACTGATGATGAACATATTTTAAGGCAAAAATTAGTTAAGTGTTATAATAGTGATTATAAGCGCTGATATACCTAACATTCCAATATGGCCACTAATGCATAATAGTACTAATTTCCGTAAAGTTAAATAACCGTTATTAGTAGATCCTAAGATACACCAAGCATCTGACGACAGTTATAATTTGTAAATTTCTCAAGAAAATTAACTTCTTATATGAATTTACCGGTAAAACTGATACGATTTAAATATGGGAGATGCGGAATCAGCTTCCTTCTGAGGTATTCCTGGAGCATTGTGACATGGGGTTCTTCAAGAGAAGCCATAAGAACTTTCCGTCAAGGCCATGCAAGTGTCCATAGGCCAACGGAGTCTAATTTCCATCAGGTGGTCCGTATGCCTTATCGTTAGGTACAGTTATTAAAAAAATATTTTTTGTTCACAGGAAGAATATCGTATTAAAAAAGCAGCAACATCGGAGGGCGGCGCTTGCAACTCCTTGACTTCCGCAATGGCAATAGGTTCCTTAGTTATGTATATTCGAGCCTTGTTAGAAACGGACCAAGCATTCCAATACGACGTTTTAATTTAACCTATTTCATTGTAACTCAATAACATCAAAATAAACTAGTATGTACATCAACTGTTTTATTTATGTTTCAATAATAACATTGTATTTTGTACGATGTGAGAATTTTGTTCCTTACAATAAATCAAAGCAATAAAAAACTTAGGGCTGCTAAACATAAACGTAAACATAATATAAACGCTTTTACACTTATAGCCCCACACTAGGATTTTCTCCTGTGTCGTGTGTGCCATGGACACACAAAGACGAATACAGAAACACCCAGACCCAGAACAAACCTAAACTCATCATTCAGATGTCTGTCTGGCCGGAGATAGAACCCGGGACACACTGCGTGTCAGACCGGTATGGTGACCGCTCCACCACGTGGGTAGTCAAGTGGGCCATTTGTAAACTTAATTCAACTGTGCTTTTGGATAATATCGCCAGAAGTTTCAATGTCCAACACATTGTAACTTCTGCTGCAAATGCAATAGATAAGAAACTTTTTACTGTCAAAACTTTGTTTTTAATTCCTTGCGTCAGTTTTTGTCAATTAGAATAATAAAATCATTGCCGAAATAATTCTTCTTTACCTACAAAGTATTGTGCAAATAAAAATCAAAGTCAAATAATTTTGTTTAAGGCATGTTTAGAGTATTTCTGAGAAAAATGTGTTCTATGGAAGCTATTTCTACAAAACCGCCTATACCAGTATTTGGTAAATACAAACATAACTTATTTGCTTTTAAGCTAAACATTTTATAAATACACTTGATACTCATCATACAATTATGGAATACGTACCTAAACTGCTTTGCTTGTGGAGCACTCATAACAGTCCAAGTTCAAAAGCTATCTGCAGAAATCATTTTCACATTAGAAATCAATTATCTATAACTTTGCTTTCTTCAAAATCTTATGTAGTATCCATGCATTTGCCTAGTGTGGAGGACAATGATCCAAATTAAAAAAAAAATGTAGTAAATTTTAAATAGTTGCAGTATCCAGTTAATGATGACAATGACAGTAAATTTATGTTTTAATGTTATCCAATTAACATAAGATTAAATTTAAATAATATATTAATAATAACTTGTTTATTCGAATTCTTCACAGGCGTTGAAGGACGATACATCTCAGCTCTATATAGTGCGGCGTTACAAATGAAACAAATCGAGCAAGTTGAGAAACATTTTCGTGAATTACACAAGGAACTTCTTAAACCCAAAGTGGTCGACTTCATCGAGACCAGTATGCTATCATCTGCAGCTAAGGCGAAAGTAATGAAGGAAGTAGCTGAACAAGCAGGTTATTTAACTAATAGGCTCATTAAATTACTTTATTGTTATAACAAATATTTCACTGCTTACAGTTTGTTATATGATCATTATTTTTTTACGCAACGATAATATGTTCTCTCCATACTACATATTTCCTTGTATTAGAAATACTTTGTTAACCATACTACATGTTGTTGGAAGTTTTGGCGTCAATCATCTTACCAAATTCTATGTATCGATCAGAAGACCGTGGTTCTATGTAAAAACGAAGCTTCCTTTAATGTTTCGCTGATAATGGCCTCTATTAGGACAGTTGCCTTATTTATGCTAGCGTTTAGATTTCTTTGAGTTCTAGTTAAAAATACTCATCGGAAAAGGATCTACTAATTACATATCACACGCATTTTTAGGTATGCCTCCTTCAGCAGTAAATTTTCTATCGCTTGTCGCTGAAAACGGAAGGTTAAAGTTATTAAGGCGTATGATAACAATGTTTTTGGCTGTTATGGTGGCACATAGAAATGAGGCTCTATGTGAAGTGATTACTGCGAAGCCTCTTGATGACAGCACACGAAAATCTCTTATGGACGCTTTGAAAAAATTCGTTAAAGAGGGTAAAAATATTCAACTGACAGAGAAAGTAGATCCATCTATAATAGGAGGGATGATTGTCGGCGTGGAAGACAAGCATATAGATATGAGTATTGCAAGGAAAATACAAATGTACACCGATATATTGAAACAGTCTATTTAATTTATTCAACAAAATACAAATTAAACAAAATTTGTTGTTATTTCATTTTAATTCTATATTACAATAAATTACATACTTATAAAACATACTGTTACAATGATAATTACATTTTATTTGCCAATTAAATTGTATTAGTACATTGTTTTAATTTCGAACTTAATCAATACGGTATGGCCAATTGTACCACATAGAACTTCGCATGAAGTAATCAGACATTTGCTTTATCTCTAAAGATACGCTGCAGATCCATATCTCCATGTATGTCTTGACTCTGACTTGGTTATGAGATTCGCATGGTATCCATGGCGCTGGTCCTTTGGGGGATTCAGACAAGGAGAGTTTTCTAATATGATTGGGATTTTCTCAGCATGAATTCTGAAGTTAATGCGATCTGAACTCAGAGTACCGGTCATAACCCTCTGGAAACTAGAGGTGAGAACCCAAAGCTCCTGCTGGCTCTTGAGGTTATTTATTATTTTCATTCCACTTGCGAATTGCAAAAGTTCCTGATCAACGGCGACTTCGTGGAAATTTTGTCGCGAAAATTCAGTAGCTGTATTCCAACAGACTATTGAAGGGGGATCCATTAGCCCGAAATACATTATTCCTTTATGGTCAATGACTTCCGCCGCTGATTGGTTGGGGCGTTCTTCGGGGAAAACCTGAAATGTTGGAATAGTTTTAAAATATGTATTAAATCATTGTTAATCCTCATCAAATGCTCATTTACAACGAAATTTACAGGATTTTATAATTAACTCCAATAATCCAGTCAGACTATGACAACCCTGGAAAAAAGTTACTTCGAGTTCAAGAATAGTTAGATCGCTTATCTTTTTACTTTGTATTTCACACATCTCCGAAGTCTTTCGCAGAATTAGATCCACATGTGTGCTATTCCTTGATACAGTCTTGCAAGCATAATATGGCAAGAGCGACAACGCTGTTAGAGAAGCCTGAATTCCTGCTAATAATACTCACATTCATCGAATCTGGGTTAGCATTACTGTCATGTAAGAAGGAATCATTCCTCAGAACGCTCGTGCGTACTACGTTCTCGGTGGTGGAGGCCAAAGCGTGGAAGTACAGGAAACGATCACGGCCGGGTCGGTACGGCGAGAGAGCCATCCCGAGGATTCCGTCCATCAAGTCGAAACTTTCACCTGTAAATAAAGAATTTAAATATACAGTAAATTCTTCAAGCGTGCGTGGATCGTCAAATCCAAAACTATAAGAATTAGCGAAATATGCTCAAAAAGAATGAAGAGAACGCTTATGATAAAAAATAATATTTTAACAAAATGTTACTACGCCAATTTTTCAAAAAATTAATATTTTCCTTGCCGGTTATCGAACGAGGTCTTCTTAAAAAAATAAACAGAATGCATTATTGCGTCATCGAATAGTTAGTTATAAGGATCAAAATTCTGGGAAATCATGATAAATGACAAAATAAAGGATCAGGCTATTTTATTTAAATACCATTGTATCATACATTCTCACACTAAGCTTGTCTAGCAAATTCGTTCGTACATATTCTTTATAGCTTCGTATTTGACCATCGATGCAATAGATGTTATAATTAAATCTGTGTCTGTAAATCATATTAAGAACTTTCAATTGATTAAATGTTGGTCTATCAGGCATCTTTGATTATCTTGAAAGCTTGGAACTAATAATAATCTACATTCATTTATTTTATTTATATTTATGATAGTAGATAGTAGATCTTAATGACGCCTTAACAAAAATTGGCCCGTCCTACAAAATAAAAAAAATCTATTTTGGTTTGGCGTACCAATAACTGTATAACTTGGGATAAAACTAATTATTTAAAAATCACATGAAGTTATTATAATAAGGTAAGAACTCATTACTCTGTAGTTTGAATTTCGTTATTCAAGGGTGGACTAAGGTCTAAATGCAAGACCACCTCAAATTTTTCAAGCTTATGCGTGGAATAGAATCAAATTATCATTCCATTTAAGAGTGAAGGAAAATATAGTGACGAAACCATCGTACCTAAGAGTTCCCCATAATGCTCTTAGAGTTGTTTGAAGCCTAACAATTTGAAGTTAGCCAGTATAGGTGCTTATCCACTCAGACCCAGGGGATCGATGACTCATGGAGGAAGGGGTGGGTGGGGGGTCATCTGGCCTAGCTGTCCTACACCTCAGTATTGAAGAGACATTTTTATACGATGCTTAAATTAGTATAACAGCGAAATTTTCACTCAATAGCTAGAACTCACCGTCGATAGTGAAAGTACCACGTGACGGGAACGGGTACATGAGTCGGTGGGTTACCCTCCAGGAACGGTCGGTTGCCACGTCCACCACAAGCATTCCGAAGCCGGACACGTCCGCCACATACACGTAGGTGTCGGAGCAGTCGTTATCCTCGAAACCTCGTACGTCCAGGATCTTTAAAAATATTTAGGAAACTAATTATTTGTAATGTTCGTGGGAATACATTATCGTACTAGGCTCTAAATATGTTCATGTGTCATATAAATAGTAAGTAAAGTAAATTATATAATAATATCGAAAGGACAAAAAGAATAAGAAGGTAGAATTCCGTCTAGAACAGAATGTTCGCATCACTTATTTCTGTCATATAACAAATTATTTGTTAGATTCTATTATCGACTTTAAAAAGGATTTATTTCCTATAAAGGGTTGGTTAAAAAGTATCTCACTTAATATCGCTCTGTTAAATTAGGTAGCTGCATGCTCTATATAGTAAAATTATATTGTATGCAGATATTGTAAAGCTAAAGAATGCCCGGTGTATGATTTTTTCATTTTCAAAACAACATCAATCATACATTATCAATTTTTTTAGATTGATGTAGCAAATGGGGATACATTCCACCTGATTTTATGTGTTCCACTGATTTATGTCAATGCCATATACATACACAACTCTACATAGATCTTGGATTCAATCCAAAGCCAAGTACAATTGCCACTCCTAAAGAAAATGGTTGGCTCATATGTACCTACATAACTAAGTCGGCATCCACACTCTTTCACCAAAACAACAATAGCTTCACATTTTATACGAGTGATATGGGTTTGATAAGGACAACTTTTATTATAAGAAAATAATACTTTTCTTCATTATAAGTAGCGAACGTGCATATCGTTTATCTTATAGAAAATGATCACTGCTGTCCACGGACATCTGTAATCATTCCAAATAAGGGTCCCGTCTGGGGTCTACAGATGCGTTGTCATCATTGGACCCTTATCACAACATACAAAAGCACAGCGGCGTAAACAGTTGAGAAACTGTTGACAGTTGCTATTAAGCAGTAAAAGTTGTGCCGGCGGTGTCTTGATACCAACAATAAAACAACAACCTTATCTAATCTATCGAAGGTACTTATAGTAAGTTACTTGTATTCATTGTACGACGACCCGCGTGGCGGAGCGGTCACCGTACCGGTCTGATACAGAGTGGGTTCCGGGTTCTCACTAAACTCAGAATGAGTTTAGATTCTGTTCTGAGTCTGGGTGTTTGTGTATTCGTTCATGCGTGTCCATGGTACCCATGACACAGGAGAAAATCCTAGAGTGGGACTATGAGTGTAGAAAGTGTTCTTTTATAAAAAGTCCTTACCGGTGTTATGAACAACGACGTAGCTAAGTACTTTGACTCGTTGACTACGTGTCTATAGATGAGTTGGTCGGTGTTGAGGTCGAAGGCCAGCAACTGCGGAGGGCAGGCCTGTCGCTCGCCTATCTTGCCTGCGTCCATCACCCACAGACGATTGCACTTATCAATCTATAACCGAATTGCGATGTGGTTATTGAATGAATTGTATTAATGATACATGTTTTTGATTCTTTAACGACAAAAAATAGTTATAGAGTTTGACTTAAATTTACACACAGCTTTAACCTGGAAAAACAAATAGATACTCTGCACCGTGTAAACCATGACCCCAGCTGACGGTGCCGCCGATAAAACTTATTAAGTAAGGTTAGGTCGAAAGGAAAATGTGTAGCATGTAAAACTGGCATTCAAATAAAATTAGCGTTGTTGAAAAAATCTTTAAAAAAGCTCTTAAATGTAACCGTCCTTAGCCAGCCTGGTGGCCTATGACCATATCCTTCTAATTCTAAGACCTGGATTCTAAGATTCGAAGTAATGATGATGATGGTTATTTATATACACTACATTCTCATCGATATTTCCTGAGAAGCCTACACCTTTATCTTTCCTCCAATATTTTTTTAATAAGACTGCATAAGATAATGCATTTCAGATGAATTAGATGGTGAGTGATCATTGTTGATAATGAACATCTGAAATCTGGAACATTCTAGTTTCTACGACTACTAAGACATTCTGGATTCTACCCTTCGACAGGGTACCCCGAATAGGGGTTTATATATTTCTTATTCACTAACATTGAACAATTTATATATAGGATTGGCTGAAAGGTCTACTTACTCTGTCCCATTCATGACTAAGTATTAAGTATGTTTTCTTTTATATAATAATTACTTAGTATTAGTCTGTATTATTATGTATCATATATGTTATTTTCGCATATGTAAAGTAAAAATGATCTGATGAAGCAACATGGTTTATTAATATTATACACTTTTCTTAACTTACAGCGGTTCTGAACACTGAAGTCATTCCATTGCAGTTGTATCCTTGGTTATCATGCCATGAGTAATCTGGATAGCCAGCGATTCTTCCGTCTTCTTCCACCGTCCCCAGGGTCACAGGCCGACCGTCATCAAAACGGGGAAGTGTAACAAAAATCCTCGATTTCGCTCCACCTGGAATTGTCACAAGTATTTACATCCATTTAAATGAAAAATATTTAGAAATATTTTTTATAAGATACAAAAGGTATATATCCATTCAAATACGTATCCATTGTACGTTTTTTTATATAAATATACTTATTATCTGTATATTTATTATGTGGTAACACTGATTAAAATTTTATTTACTGTTAAAATAAAATCGACAGTATGACATTTTATACACTTAATTATAAATGTAAGTTATAAAAATGTTGACGTAAAACAAATCGCATACAATTAAGTGAACTTTGATTTGAAAATGGCAAGATTAAATTCAAAGTTCAAATCCTGCCCGGAATCCAACCTTTATAAGATTATATTCTGATTAATTCTACATTTTAGGCTTTAAGTTGGTCAGTAACCTTTTGTTCATAAGGGCCACATAGTAGCTAAATGAGGTAATGACGAGCCGTATTTGGCGAAAAAAGCTCGACTTAATAAATCGTCTTTATAAATGATCGATGTAAAAAGGCCCTCACATTTGTTTTGGTTTCATGTTTGAAAAGAACGCTAGCGATGATTAGGCTTTATTTATTTAGGTACGAACGCTGCTTTAGACAGTATTTTTGAAACGCCAAAAAAACTTCAGTACTCGTATTAAGTATTATCATCACATCCTTTTCGAATGGAACCTAAAATTATTAAATTATCTTTACACAAGATGTAAATTTCAATTACTTGGTGTTATAAACCGGCACTGGGTTGGTTGGTTTCTTAGAAAACAAAAATTAACCAAGAAATTGTTAATTTTATTAATCTGCCATTAAAAAGCTATTTGTAAAACTGTAAAAGAAAAATATAAAAAGAAAATGTCTACTTTATTGGTTAAACAAATTGTACAAACACATAAATTGTCGTTGTCTATTTTCCATGAAAGTACCAATTAATTAAATCCTTGAATGATACACAAAAAGTGATAGAAATCGTGTCAAGATTTAGTATTTAAGCAAAGTTTTAAGGATAACGCAGTATTGCAAAACATAGTACTAATTAATGGGTCATATTTAATAACTAAATAGATTAGCGATGTTATCAATGACATGGACCGATTTACATTGTTATTGTTTTTATACTATTGTATTGCAAAAATATTTCTCATTAAGATTTGTATCATTACTTTAATTATCGTAACAATGATTCCCTTCATGGCAATACATACCTACTTTTTAATATTATAGTATAAATTATAATATTGCATTTTTTTTTAATTTATATTTTTTTAAATTTTATGTCATGGCGTAGGTACATAGGTATTATTAATTATTGCTTGATTGCGATTTTAATGTCAACGAATATTATCCATATATTTTTTTTACATTTATGTAATTAAATTTTACATTTTTTAACTTCGGGGACATCGTCACCACACCCATGTCCGTATTATAATACGTGTTAAGCGCTGCTGTGTTCTGGTTTGAAGTTGCTAAGGTTGGACACACGAGACGTTATGTACACATCTTTGGTCGACAGGTAAGACGCCAATCCGATCTTGAGATGATGCATGCTCGTTTACTACCTCCATAAATTATAGTTACATGAAAAATGCGTGAACTTCTTATATGTACAATCATATGAACATTAATATATAAGACTAATGTACGACACCTACTTGCATACGTACTATATTCGTGATTTCCCCTAAGTAGCCAGATATATAAGAATTATAGAAGGTTTTATCCGCTACCTTAAGGCTATGTAAGCGCTGATGACATCAACTTTATCTTAAATAATAAAACTGTAATATTTGACAGTGAGATATAAATATTTATGAAAATAATTAATTGCAAACCCTTAGTCAAAACTTTCCCATGTATATTCTCAAAAGCATAACGTCGTAATCTCCTCCATGTTAATCTAAGTAGGTTAATGACAAACAACGCGTCGACTTGAAATTCAAGTTATTGGTTCATTCCTTTTTATTAATATTTCTAAAATAGACTGATTAAAAAAAAAACACTAGTCTCCACTCCCGTCGTGATCAGGGTAATAAAAAATGACACTCGCTTCTCTTAGCTTGTCTCTACAAATAATAAGTCATTCCATTCAAGTTGGCTTCTCTTGAGTTAACGATGTACAGTAATCATGTTTATATATTCAAGAACCTGTTGTGTCTTCAAAGGAGTTTAAAATGTTTATATATAATTTTAAGAGGAAACGAGTATAGTTCGAGTGAGGAGGTACCACCGCCACACCTATTTCTAGCGGGAAGCAGTTGTTGCATTTCGATGGAAGGGTGTGGTTTCTGATATAGTTCCATATGAATTAGCCTAACTTACTTGTCGAGAGAAGCGACACATCTTTGATTGACTTCAGATAGAACCCCTGTTCTGCAACTTCATAAAGTTGCTCGCAGTAACCGCTTACTATCAGGTGGACTAAATGCCACGAGCAGTCAGTCCACCTGATAGTAAGCGCTACTTCAATGTTAGAACAAAAATATAAGTTAAAATTAATAACACAAATGTTATTGACTTACATTTTTTGTTATGACACAAATGTCCAGCATAATTTTACTAATAAAGACGTCTCACGAAACTATCAGTCAGAAACAGTCACCATAACATAATTGATGCCTTGCTTTCAAGAGCATTCCAAATGGCAAAAAGTATTGTGGTGTAATAGACGATCTCATTTTCTTTTTAACTTTTCTTTTGTAGCGGTCGTGAAATTGGCGTGTGTCCATTTGGTCACCACTAACTTTAAATCGATCTAATTTATCAGTTTAAAAATAGTGTAATGTAACTTAAATATACGTAATGTTGACAATAATAAAGAAATGTAAACAATTCTTACAATACCTAGCTTTTATTGCACATAATATAATTACGATAAGTTAAAAAGAAGACACGCATTTTGAATTCTTTTAAACGTATTAAATAGTAATAAAATAAATAAAGATTCCGATAATCGGAAATAGTCTTTTTTTATCGTGTACCCGTAGTTTAATGCATAATTAAGCAAAATTTAAACATTATATTACTGTAATCCTTAAATACACTCAATGCAGTTTTATCATTTTGTGCTGAAAACTACTTACATAGAATCCAGTGATTTGCACTAAAAAATTAATAGAAAACAGGTAAGGTAATCTACTGTAATTGTTTTATTAAATTGATACCTAATTTACTTAATTATTTTGTAATCAATTGTTTTTAAATATCAATTCTATGATCTTGTTATTGTCACTAATTTCATTTCAGCGAGCGCATCAATAGAAAGAAAAGCAATAAACACGTTATTTATTCACGGAAAATGACACACAATGCCTCAAGCCTTTTTATAATATGGAAATAGCAAACGATCATGTAGTCCACAGATGCATTGCTACCTCTGAGGAATAGGTTGGAACGCCTCGGATAAGTATATCTCCCTTACTCTTCAGACCAGAACACAGCGATGCATAACACAGCTGTTATTAGGCAGAAATAAGTGTGGCAGTGGTGCTTCCGGAGTCGAACCACAAAGGGTTATCACTTCCTCACAATAAAACAACTTATTAATACCATGAAATATTGAAAACAACTTACTATTCCTATGTTGAACGTCGACATCAATCGGCACCGAATTTCCGGGAACGTAATATCTTTTTTCAAGAGCAACCTGCCGCGCCTCCTCGCTAGGAAACACGAAGTCCATCTCCGACCACTGACGCACTACTCGCAAATTGCTCTTTGCATTGAAGCCCTGCCAGCAACACGCGAGGCAGTACGACAACAGGAAAAACCTTTCGACCCCGTACGCCATTTCTGTCTTGTAGATGTCCAAGAGATGAGGATCTGAAATATAATTATTTGCGAACCGTAAAAACCAATGAACACTAAATATTTGTATGTGGTTTCAATACTTTAAAACACAAGTTAGTATAAAAACTCGTTATTAATATTTGCTTATCTGTCTGTATCCCTCAGCTAGTTTAAGACTGTTGACAAATTTGCCACTGAAAGTATTACCACGAAAAATAAAGAAATTGCTTATATTTTAACTGGATACTTGCGTAGTGAAAAACATAATGCGGACATATTTTTATAATAAAACGTATCACAGTTTATCTGATAATACGTGGCATTTTTTGCTCTTGGACATCTGTAATCGACCTCAGGTTGGCCAAAGATGCGTTACTGCCCGTAAGGACTAAGTTTGTACGCATTGGATAAATATGTACCTATGTCTCCGGTACCACACCATTCAAATCAGAACATAGTAGCGTCTAATACTACTGTTATTTGGCATAAGTAGCAGTGACTCTGGTGTTGATTTACAGGGTGTTTAATCACCTTCAGCGATGCTAAAAGAAATTTGTATATAAATACATACAATCCACCGTCTTACCGGCATTAAAACACCTTACCCCCTTGGACAGCCTTTAGTTTCTATAATCATATAATATAATATAATATAATAACTTGAGTACATTGAGAGATATTATTAATTGTGTATAAGACAATATAGATGTTCTAGATGAATTTCAGAATCGTCACCAATGTGTATTTATTTTATAAATAAGGAAGCAATGAAATAAATCATATTCATACTTTGCTAATTAAGTATATAGACTCGTGAACCCCGTGTGTAAGTCGTAAATAAATACTTTGCATCATAAAGCGAAAAGTTTGTTTCGTTGGTTGAACGCGCTAATTTCAGGAAATACTGGTTCGAATTAAAAACAATCTTTGTGTTGAATAGTCAATTCATTGAGAAAGGCTATAGGCTAAATAATATCACGGATTAACCGTGGGATACAGTAAGTCGTAAATAAGACGTTTATTATTATCAAGCCCTAGTTTGATTTTGTATGCCAACGTATATAAAATGGCCAACAATTATGCAATTATTTGTTATTTCCGTGGCTCCACCTGCTTAGGTTACGTCTACCACGGTAATATCTCATGTCTTAAACAGTCTCAGGTCATAAACTATCTGTGTGTTACTTTATACCAAAATCCAACCAATAGTTTTTGCGTGAAGGAGTAAAAAATGCATCCTCACAAACTTTTTTTTATAATAAGGTAAACGAGCATCAAGTCCACCTGATGGTAAGTGGCATACCGCCCATGAACATTTAATCAATCCCAGAAAAGATCAAAATCTCACCTGTGGTTAGCCACTGAAGCGTTGCTACCTCTGAGCAGTGCTCCCAACCGTACGATAATTATGGTACATATACGATAATTTCATGGTTACGTACGATGTCCGATAGTACACTATAATACAATAATTTTCGATGCGAAGAAAGTTTAGATTTTTTTTGGGCATTAAGTTTGTTCTTTGATGATGTTTTTTTTGTTCGTCAAATATTTTGACAAGACCTTTTTTTTGGTCGTGACATATTCTGCGCTCGCGTTGTTTCTTTTGCTCGTCAAATTGGATGTACCGACGTAGTACGTTGTTGTACGATAATTTTGGTCCAAATGATTCAAAATACGATAATTTTACTCCTGTCGTACGATAATTTCCTGGCTACAGGTTGGGAACACTGTCTCTGAGTACTATGTTGGAAAGCATATCTATACGACACCCTTCAACCCAGAACACAGCAGCGCATAACACTGCTGCGATTAGGCTGAAATAGGTGAGCCGGTGGTGCTTCCGGAGTCGAATCACCGAATTCTACCTTTAAAACTGTCGCATTTATAACATTAGTTAGATTGGTCCAAGCAAATGGCTCTACATATGGCGCCAACATTTGAACTCGATAAAATGTACGATTTAATCTGAATTATTTTCCTATTTTTATGAATAAAGTAGGTTCGGTGTATTTTTAAACAAAGAGCGTTGCACTTTTTAACCTTAACCTTTATTTGTGACATTATCGAAAGTAGATCAGGTATGTCTTAATATCCTCTATTATAAAAAAATGTTATATAACCAGAAGTGAACGAACTCTTAGTTCGCTACTTCTTTAATATTTTATATAATGTTACATACACTATGTTGAAGGAGGTAGAACTCTTTGTGATTCGATTCTGGAGGCACCACCGCCATACCTATTTCTGCCTAATAACTGCAGTGTTATGCATTCTGAAGAGTGTGGTA
>DWTU01000926.1:0-14733 GCA_018251515.1 Cecropterus confusis
TTGGTATTTCCCTACGCTACAAAGTCCGTAATGATAAAATCCATAGGAGAACTAAAGTTACGTACATATCTCTTAGAATTAGTGAGCTGAAGTAGCAATGGGTAGGGCATAACGGTCATAGGACGGATAACTGTGGGGTGTGAAATAAGAGTCCTCGAATGGAGACCACGTCTGAGTAATACGACTGTAGGCCACCCACTGACCAGGTGGACTAATGACCTGTAGAACACTGCGGGTGACCGCTGGATTCTGATTGCTCTGGGCAGTTCGGAGTGGCGCAGATTAGAGGATGCCTATGTCCAGCAGTGGGCTTTCAAGGCCTGATTGAATGGATGCATAAGTAGCATAATTTGAAGTAGAACTGTAATTTAATTCAATTCTATGGCAGTAAGCCTTTCCGTAATATGCAGTAGCAACATAATTGAAAAAATTGAAACAATTATTACTAAACTTTAAATTAAAATTTATAATCATAAACCTTAGTTAATTGAGAAAACAATGTATCTGAGCTTACTCCACCCTACTTTAATTTCTGTTTCGATAAATTTGACACAAGCGTATCTTTAAATAATCTATACCTACACTAATTAACACAATTTCTACAGAACGTTATAAAATTTTAAGTAATTATTCAAGGAACAACACCAATAATCCCGAGATGCTCACAGTGCCTGACTCAAATACAAAACTCGACAGTGTCTATTTGAAAGACATGAAACCTCTATTCGTTGTAACACATGGATGGCTCTCTGATGACAAGATGAAATGGGTATTGAAAATCAAAGATTCCCTATTAAATAAGACTGACATGAACATTATAACCGTGGATTGGAGCGAAATATCTAAAACTCCAGTTTATCCCTGGGCAGCATTAAGTACTAGATATGTAGGCAAAAAGTTAGCAAAACTACTCGATGCTATCACAAAATCCTACAACATAGAAGGAAAAGACATTTATTTAGTAGGACATAGCTTGGGAGCACATGTCATGGGATACACGGGAATGTTTTCGAAGCAAAGGATTCAAAGAATTACAGGCAAGTAATGCTTAATTGAATTGTATTTGTATCGAAAAAACAATATAAATACTCACAATATACAAGCAAAATAGCACACTAGATTCTTGCTCTGTCTATAAATACTATATTCCGTGTTTGGACTTCGGAACTTGATATAGACAGTACTTCACATATCAATGTTTGATAGGGATTAGTTTGTCAAAACAACTGCGAACAGTGTTGCTTTGTTGTGACTCAAGCAGTCATCGATTACTGCGTTAACTTGGTTTCCTTACTGCGTTGAATTGGTGTAAACCGTTCTAAACAAACAAATAAATAAATAAATAAATTCCTAATCCTCGAAAATAACATTTAGTATGATCCATATGATGCACAAACAGAGCTTCAAAGCCTTGATTTCGCAAGACTGGGCCCGATATGCTCCTAGTGACATCGGTAATGGGTGTTATAGATTCATGATTCATACAAAGCACTCGCACGTGTGAATGTCTACCTCGTGACAGAACTTTAACAAACTAACAAATTATAATCTGAACTGTAATTATAACACGACTTAAAATGTTGTTTTACGGTAAATCATAATTTAAAATCTTGAAGATTAGTCGAGCTTTTAATGCTTCTAGTTTTTCATTATCAAGATTTTTTTCTATCAGGCTTAGATCCAGCTAGACCTCTCTTCGAAGTACCTCTCATGCCACCAGATTTTCGATTGGAACAAAGTGATGCAGAATTTGTCGATATTATACATAGCTGTGGAGGAATTTTGGGGTACAAAGATAGCCACGGCCATGCAGATTTTTACCCAAACAATGGTAGAGCACCACAACCAGGCTGTGAAGGGGTTCTTGAAAAAATTCGTAAGTGAATCAGTCGATTATGGTACAAAAAAACCTTTAAATTTCCTAGTGTATGTAAAGAAGTGCATTTATAATAAAATGAAATATATGTGAATCATTTCATTCCGAAAAGGCAAGTTCTATCGAGATATAATAAAATATTATCTACTTCCGGCTATTGAATCAATAAAACAAGTTTTTAATCGCAGTAGCTTATAATTAAATGAATATATTACAATTACAGAGGGCTGTAGCCATGGTCGTTCATGCTTGTACTATGGGGAGTCCATAGAGTACGACTCTGGAGGCTTCGTCGCTTATCCTTGTCAAGACTGGGAATCGGAAGGTGATGAATGTAAAAATAATTCACGGTACATGGGATATCCCGCTACTGACTGTAAAGGAGACTATTATCTACGTACTCGAAATGAATCTAAATTTGCAATAGAAGAGGATAATTAAACTTCATTAAAGGGCGGCAAGAATTCTAAACATCTTATTGTATTATAAGATTATTAAATCTTTTTGTATTAGCGGAAGACTTCCCACCGGACGACTGAAACCCGCGTTATTCCAAAATCATATTAGTTAAATAAATGCAAAAATATTAAGAGACTAGAAAATACATTATAAGTTAGGTATCGCTATTATAGTCAATTATAATTTATATCAAGTGTGATAGTAATAAAACGTCAAATATCTTAAATTAAACATTTATTGTTTTAATTTACGGATGGTCTGAACATCGTGTTTTAATAAACTCAGCTTTAGAAATTAACAAAACCATGTACTTTTTAACTTAATAAATTAATAACAATTTACTACTTATTGAACTTATTTTCCGCGTTATCTGTAACAAACAAAACAGTCCATTAAAAAAAAAGCCTTTTATAATTTATGGTTATAGTGATGAAATTAAAACTCAGATATGTAAGTGGATACATCATTATGCATCAGTCGGGAAAAGAAGACAAAAATATATTAAATCATCATATAATTAATGTAACTGTTGTAAGCAGTTATTATATTTATTTAGAATTCTTATGTTCATTTAGTAGATAATATATTACATATTATTTTATTGACTTTTTTTTTTAAGCACAATTTAAAAAATAAACATAATATTCAATGCGAATTTCATGCGAAGTATTTAATATTTTGTATGCATTTCATTTATTGCGTTAACAAGGCTTTTATCTTAGGTATGTGTCAAAGTATAGATACTTATTATATATAAAATGTAAATGTTTTCATATGAAATATGTTATGTTGAAAAATGTTTATGTTTATATTAAAATACATACCTGAACTAATAATTCTCGAATACTGCTACTCTACGATCGCCTGTAGAAATTTTGAAATGATATCAAAGCAGGTTCAACAATATCGAACGCATTAAAGCACGGTAAGTATGAAACTGAACTTCAATACTCAATTTAAGTTATAACCCACCCACACACACACACCCAGTGTGGTAGAACATAATGTACTCGACATGAATCTAAGACCTTTGTGAAATACTATGTTCTGGCAATAAAGAATTTGAATTTGAATTTGAATAACGAACACAAAAATCCAACATTGTAGCAACGTACTAATATAGAATTGCTTCAGGCATATACAAAATTTAATTTAATTTTAAATATAACATAGTTTTCAAACAGCAAAATGGGAATCCAGAAAATTATGAAGCAAAACCATATTATATCGTATTTAACCGTTTATCCCAAAATGAATCAGAGTAACTTGAAACATGTCGAGTACCTGCGTTCCGTTTTATTCAAATATGATCAGATTTACAATTAGTTTTTTTTAGATTTCACCCGTGTATCATAAGTAAAACACTTTGTATAATTATCTATTACAACTTCATTGACCAACTAATTGGCACTGCATATAGCAGGATAAATAACATTTGCTTCAATGTAAATTACAGAACGAGATCTTCTTTTTTATTTATACTTAAATAAAATTACAAGAATTTTATTATAATATAGACACAAAGTAAGTAATATAAATGCTGCTAGTATAATAAGGGTCTTTAAAGTACAACGAATACTACAAACAATGGTATTTCAAAAAAACGTTCGCTAACACCTATTGGCCGCTCTTTGAATAAGTAAATTTACCGATGTCAAAAAAAATACTTCATGGCATGAAATTATTCATGGAATTCACTCTATCCACTAAGATTCAATCTGTTCATAGTTGTTTAATGAATCGTTGTATGTTAAGCAACATTTAGATACACGACGAGTACTAACAAAAAGCCGCAAAGACGAGCCTACGAATAATTGAGGCCCGCGGCCACATCCGGCCCCCGCCACTTACACTCAGTGGCGTAGCGTGGATTCGTTCCACTCGGGACCCAAGTTGATTTCATCGCCACCACATTTACGAATTTAAGTCGGCGAAAAAAAACTCAAATCAAAATAGTCGGGCACCTGTATCTGTGCAAATTGACGATAAAAAAAAGCAAGACCTTCAAATCTACATGTTCTGCCCCCTAACGTGCGGCACGTTAGGGGGCAGAACATGTAGATTATCGGAACCCTATACCCCACTACGTATATTGGTTCTCGGCGCGGTGTTGGCTTCTTGGCACGAATAAAGGATCATGCAACTGTATACGTGCGCGGCGTTTACAAGCGAGCATCTAAATATTACAATGGCATTACACGAAATACTTAAATCCAACTATATACCATTACCATTAAATATACATTTCTGAATAATCAGTGATATTAACAAATTACTTGACAACATAACAACTTTATGAAACGGCCAATTTATAGTGAAGGCAAATAAATAAAAAAATATAGGACAGTTCAACCACGCGTCATTATGTCGCGGTTCTAACAATCATGAAAACAAAGATTATGATTAACTGGAATGAATTATCATTTTAATTTATACTGTGCACCAACTACCCATACATAATGAAAGCTATGTATCAATAATTCGCTGCTTAAGATTGAATAATTGAACAATTCAAATACGCTAAATTTACACGAGATCCAGGAAAAACAATTCTTGTTTTTATATTTTAACTTCGAATTGTGCGGTTACTCATGCGACGCAGCGAATTTTAAATAAGATATAATCTAATCACTCGCTCTTACGTGCAAACAATTAAAAAGTACTGCTGCAAATATGTAGCACATTATTTCAAAGGAAAAACTATAAATTGTTTAATTACGATTTTTCTAAATGTGTGCTAAAACCGGGAACTTTCACTGAGTAGTTAAGTACATTGATTTCAAACATTATGCTGAATATTAATGTGTAATTTCTATTTGAGGACATTGACATTGACAATATAATCCCCATGTCCCTCAGACAAAATTAGAAAAAATATTTAACAACTATCTGATTGGTCTAAGACTTCAGCTTCAGTAGGAAATTTGAAACTTTATTAAATTTATCCCCTATAGTCAAAAAGACGATTCTAACATGTTTACGAAATCTGAGATAGATATATTGATTGAATTCAGGAAAAAAGGCGCATCAGCCAATATTTATAATCTTCTATCTCGCTCCGTTTGCAATTTGAACATTTATGAACGTATAACTCAGTCTATTTAATTGAGATAGAAGCAGTCCTTTTCCTACATGTAGAGGATTCTTATCATTTTTAAATAAATAACTTATTAAAGAAATCGGAACATAGTTATGATGGCTATAATTTCCAAATGATTTATGGTTTGTATCGAACCATTTCTTTCCGCAACTCTTATGCTTTCCTGCTACATGCTCCTTTTTTACAATCGAGGACAGAAGTTTTTAATACATTATTTTTAGCATGACTATCTCCTTTACTGTTATCCATTTACATAGCAACCGTCTCCAACAGATTGATTTAGGCAAGAAATAATCCCAAAAAAAAAATTATGTGTATAGTCTAATATTCAATTACGTAATTCTAAAACATTGACTTTTAATAATAGATTATATAATGTATGTAATGCTTATTTATACTTTAGCAAATGGGACTGTGACTAACATTATTCTCTAGTATATCAAAGGCTTTATAAGTACAAAAATCTTAGTACGTATTAATAATTGTATAGGGATTCTAATGTAAAAAAAATCTTATTTACATAAGTGTAAATGTTCTATAACAAATAGTTATTGCTGCTAGGTGCTATTTAAGGCTACACGGTTAAGGCTTTATTAATTCTAATACAGAAAACCACCGCAATATTGTAGTCCTTTCGAGGCAAAGTCCAGAACGCAATAAGTATATTTTGACAAAGTTGCTAAGACATGTTCACCTTGTAGATGATGGTCCCCTCGTATCATGGCCTCTGCAAAACATAGATTCATTATCATTCCAGAACAATAAAACGTAAATAGAATACATCAAAATTTATAATACAAAAAGATTCGTAAATTGTGTACATGGCATTTAAATAGTATAGATACGTAAAAAAAACCGTTTCAGGCGATTAAAATATCCAACGGGCACGCCTGTCACTTTCTGGTTTAAATTTCGACCATTTTAAGTAGCCATATTCATAAAACGCAAATCTTTTTATCATTCAGAGATATGATTTATGCGTCATTATAAATCCGACGGGAAAAGAAGACAAAATGCAGAAAACTCATCATTTAGAATTCAGATGTTTGTTTTATAATTTACCTCGTCGAAACAATAGGAAACCATTTGGACAAACCAAAATAACTTTGTAATTCGTCACTGTCACTTTTACAAAATTATGTATATCTGAACTTATTCTATTCTAATCTGTATTAATCTGAGTTAATTTCATAAAAAAAAATACATGCATATTTCGCGTGGTTTCCCTTTATTTCGAAGGTACAAATAGTCGATTAAAGCTATACGAACCTCGCGTAACAAATTCATCAACCGCAACCATGACAACCGACAAGTTCTCTTGGCCAACTGAAAAAAAAAACACAACCATTTAAATGAAATATAACTTAAAACAGTTTAAAGATAGTGGTGATTCGTTACATAACTGCTATGACATGCCATATTTTAGTGCCTGACTATGAGGGGTTTATTATAATCAATTTTAATATGGGTTACAATCAAATATAGTGAATGTACATAACAAAGTATACAAGTACTGTAGGTACTTATAGGTTTTAAGCATGACGTGGGTTAGAGACTCTTGGGCGAATAGAATTTGCGGTCCTCTAACAATATACCTATCGGCAAAAACATCTTTCTACGATAAGTATATATACTTAGCTATTTATGTGGAAAAGTTGTATTATCTCTAAAATAAACCAAGAAAAGATCCTTCTAAAATAAATCGTATGAAGGCTACCTATATGACATTTTGCTGCCCCTACACGTGCCGACAAGAGTGAGTGTTGAAATTGCTGCCCAAGAATAGGCCGCGAAAAAGAGGGGTCTTTTTATAGAGCATATTAATTTATGTTTTGCCGCCCTATTTTCATTTTTTACAATTTTGTCATCACATGATACATCAAGGCAATTTCGTTCGGGAGTTATTTTCCTAACGAGTCGAAATTTATAATTATTATTACTTTACACAAGACTGTCTCAAGCTAAACTATGACAAAAATAGTGCGAATCATACTTAATATGTAGATACAAATTAATGAATGATATCAAAAAAACCATAATTACCTTTTTTACAAGCATTACAGCATTTAACTAAAAACGGAAACCTGTAAATATAAGAAATATATTAGTCATGTTTAAATGATAATAGATACATATTATAATTAACCGTAACGATTATGGTATTTATTTGAATGAACGATTTGGGTATGGAGGTTGAACAAATGATCAAGAATTTTCTATATTATCGTAAAATTAACCCTTAAATCAATTGTACACAACAATAAAAAAGACCTTCAATTCCTTTAACAATTCCTTCAATTCGTATATGTCGTAATTTGTTGGTAGAAAATCAGTAGGT
The DNA here is from genome assembly GCA_018251515.1 of Cecropterus confusis. Classification (NCBI taxonomy): domain Eukaryota; kingdom Metazoa; phylum Arthropoda; class Insecta; order Lepidoptera; family Hesperiidae; genus Cecropterus; species Cecropterus confusis. The sequence goes on from DWTU01000926.1 coordinate 7,774, forward strand.
ACCCATAAATATTGACGAGTAATAAAATATGCCTAAAACTATTGATAAATAAGCTTTTTTCATCAGATTTAATACAAAAGGTACTTTTGGAATTGGATAAAAATGTTATTTCTAATTGGAGTGGTTTAGTCTCAAATTCGGTGCCGTTTAATTATATGTTTATTATTTAGACTAGATAGCGTCAAGTCCATCACAAAATAAATGTCAAATTTTGTAATCATATAATATTCTATAATAACCATTGTCCACGTACGTTTGTGAGTAAAAATATTCTTGCCGTATTGTGCGAGATATTTGAAAACACTGAAGCTTCAAGATGATGAGAAACACGGATGAACTTAGTAAATACGTATATCTTAAAAGTATATTTCCATTGGAACAATATTGTGCAGAATATGTCGTAGTCCATAAAGTTTCAGTTAATACAAAGCAGGCAGACATTTTGGTCCGATTTGATTCAGTTTGGTTGAAATATGCCACTATATTGCCTGGTCAGATCCTTAAACTCATTCAGGGCATTCATTAGACTTATCCAGTCTAAATTGCATGTATCTAATGTTACCATGACACCTTGCCATAAGTTTTATATTTATAGATTTGCTTGACCCCCATTTTACTTAATAGTAGTCAGATGCAGACTCTAAAGCGCAGAACGGTTTCCTAAACAGCTAAAGCTTGTTCAGTTTCATCAACAACATTGCTGAATTTTCAAAGCATTGTATGTTAATTCAATGTATAGTATTTCTTATTAAATTGTAATACCGTTGTAGCTCCATCAAATGGTATCGTCGACTAAAATTGCATTGCACACGACAGAAATTTCCTTTTGATAACGTATAGTGCATATAACTTAAGACAATAAAAACTTGTCAATCGAGAAACAACCAAAAATTTTAATTGTAGGTAATAAAAATTAAGTTCACACAAGTATGTCAACAAATGTCCTTGTGACGGGAATGTAGAACCGATTGCATATAGATAGGTACATAATATTTCAAACGACAAAACAGCCAAAAATTTCAGACGGAACTACATCTCGTGAGTGTTCAAATTAATAAATAATTCCTTTAATGTTCGCCTCGCCTCCTGTTCAAGGCTCTATGTTCATAGTAAAATCGTATTTTAGTCTTTTTAACCAAACACTGTCGTATCATCAATTTATGAAATATTTAATAAATTGTTCCTTCTGTCCACTTGCATGCATCGCCAGTGCCGCACGTACCGCCCAGAGCAGCGGTGCGTCACTGTGACTTATTTAATATATAACTTAACTTAATTAACTTAATTAAAGGATTAAATCGTAATAGCCGAACGCAAGGCGAAGGGCCGAAGCCCTTCTGCTCTTCAGATGTAATCCATTTCGCATTAAAACTTTTAATAAAGGTTAGACCCGACTAAATCGCACGAAACAGCACATAACTTTCTCTATCATTTTCGCGTAGACAAAGAATCCATTAAAGCGAGAATTTCGATTTAATGGATTAAATTTAATTTAATTTCGGACACACACACCGGACTGATAAAAACAATCACCAACGTTTATCGTATACATGTAAAACGAATCATAGTTCTTACATTTTTTCTTCTTTATATAATGAGCTAGGTATATATATATATATATATAGGTATATCCTAAAACATATACATATAACACGTCGATGTATATAACGACATCCCGTACGATCTGTTATTTTATCCTAGATTTGGGTATAGGCCAAAATATGATTGCGATAGGGAGCTGTTTAGCTTTCTTTCGCATACTGAAAGCAAGTGATCGGAGATGATGACGGGAAGATAAAGCTGCCGTTTACAATACTAATGTATACCACCAATAATCAATATCATCACCAAAAATTGGGCATTAATTTCAGGCCCAACAAGCAACGCACCAAGTCCGATGCCGCTTCACGCATACTCGGTCATTCGGTCACTCGGTCATTTAATCCGGTAACATGCAGTCCCGAACATACAAGTGAGGTCAAACCCTTGAATAAAGTTTAATGTCAACAATAATCGTGAAATGGTGTTTTGTATAAAACACAAACTAAATGGAAACGTACTGCTATAATAGATAATTACAGAAGTAGTCATACTAAAAGTATATCTTGCTAGTGTAAGCGCATGTAATTTTTAAACGCAAGATAAAGTAAAGGCTGTTTATGTTCTCAATTACTTACCAGTTCAATTAACAGCTAGGTTGCATACAGAAATTTCATATATCGTTCGTCCGCTCTAAAGAACATGAAGACATCCCCCAAAATAAATCTTCTTCATAGTCTATCATTAGATCTTCTTAAGTTATTGAAGTAACTTGTCATTTCCATCTTCTCCGGAACTTTTAACGCAGGGAGAATGAGATAGCAGCTATTTGGAGATAAGGTGAAGGCATACTTTGTTTGTGAACATAAAAAAATCGAGAAAAATACGACCATAAATGTCGAATAGCAGAAATACCAAACATATATTTTAAAGTACTTAATACCTTCAAGATTTATTGAAGGAATTTATCTTTAAAAATTAAATATTTGTATATATATTTATGCATAGAAATACTTTTTTTTTCTTTTATTCATGCATTAAAGATACTATTTACCAAACTAAATATTGACAGATAAGTAATATGTTAACACTTCTTAGTGCTCTCTACTTTAATAGTATCTGTGCTAACATATTTTATGTAAAATAATACTATTATCACAGAGCAACTGGTCCACCTGTTATGTCCACGTTATGTACTCAATGCAGTCCATAAATAACCAACCTTAAATAGTGCAGACGTCCTGAAGTTATATCAGAAGCCAATAATTTATTATATTTATTATAAGCACTCACAAGACAGTCGAGTAAATGTATCTCCAATTTCCGTTCTTTAAACCAGAACACAATGTGATATGTTAAAAAGAAATAAATACGGTGCATATGTCACCGTAGTGCACTGCGTACACAGAATTCTATTAATCTTGCAATGCTTTTCGTTTTTGAATTGTTACGTGGTAACATTTACATTCGCAAGGGCGGAGTGGTCAAGTTGCGGCTTAAGTCCAGGTGGACACTAACTTTCAAAAATTATTTTAATGATCCAATATACAAAAAATATTAATGTTAACAATTTAGTAAAATTTTAATGAACTATATAAACACAAACATGTGAAATGATGAAACACCGTTCCTGTGAATTAATAAAAAATATTACATTAAATAAGACTCCTTCCTTTTCGCTAATCCGTGCGCATCACTGCACCTGTTTTCGCTGCTCGTGATTGTGGGGTAAAAAAAGAAAACCTATGATAAAAAGAATTAGTAAATTACGACAAAAGACAATCGAGAAACTACTCCTTCATAACGTAGTCGGTCGTTCAGCTCCAATATTACCTCCTTCAATCCAAATGTTAGATACTTTAGCTTAAGCCAAAACAAATGTAAAGACATATTTGGGAAGAGAGAAAGACGTTCAGTCTTAAATCAATTAATGATAAAGTCTACCCAACAATGGATCTAAAACAGAAACAAAGTAAACTTGTACCAAAGTTTGACAATAGTGAATGAAATCTATAACGAGCCTTGAGGGGGATTCTAGTCTAGAAATTCGTTTTTTTTTCCATTTCCATTATTTTAGGAGATATAGATATTTTGCTGACGTGGCATCCAAACTGGCTCGGCCGAAACTAATCATACAAAAGACGTAAGAGATTCTCTGTCTAACTGAATCCATATTTCTCAAAATAATAATGAGTCTCTAAACTCTTTGATTTGGACTTTCGCCCCAAAACATATTAATTCCGGAGCTCACATAATTGAGATAGCTACATTTCCTGTTTTTTGTATTTTTAATGAAGGTTGCATTCCTATATTTAAATGATGACGCTTACGGGAATCAAAATTGGTTCTAAAGCTCATTCTTTTGTTGTGAAACGAGACAACGCCCGGATTGACCGCTTCGAGATACGAGCATCCAGCGAATCTAGGAAGGCCAGAACTACTCGATTAGAAAAGAGAAACGCGGAAAAACTTTTCGAAGGACCAATGTATGAAGCAGGAATGGCAGATTAAATAAATGTACGTCTAAAACATTATTTCATGATTTAGACTGCGAAAAACTTGACGCAAAGCTTTAAACACGTTTTTCTCGAAACTGACTTTTTAAGACGATGCCCACGATTTCTTAAGTTCTACTGGAGCGATTTACTTGAAATTTCTTGAAAGTCTTCTTTATAGACTTGTCTATGTACGGAACTAGCCGCATGCCCAAATTTCAATTTTATCTATTAATAAAAAAATCGAAAAAATCAACAAAAGTGGTACAAAAATAGCTTTTTTTCAGGTAGCGGCCATTTTATAAAATAAAAACTTATCCCTCGTTCCAGACATAGTGAAATTACTCTAGATTAATAATCTTTTTTACTTTATTTTTTTCAGATTGCTAGGCGTAATCGTGGGCATGATCACGTGCTAATTTTTTGAGGCCCCCACTTCATCAGCTGCATTTTTTTTTGAATTTTCAAGTTTTTTATTTTTTCTATATTCTTGTAATGTTAATAAATAACTCACAAAAATGGATACTAAAAATAATGATTGCCTTTTGTTTACAGCAGTTCGGGCCTCTAGACTAGAATACCCCCTTAATAAAACAAAAGCCCAACATCATGTGGCATACAATTTTAAGTATACTTCAAACCATTCAGAGGAGAACATTCAGACAATGAGGGTTTCAATGACGTATACAATCGTACCACAATCAAAATTAAAGGAACGAGTTATTATTCCGCGTGTTAAAAAAAAATGTTACACCAATCAAATCAAAAAACACGGATGCTTAAAGTGAAGTGTAGGTTTAAGCTTGTTTCAACTAAACACTTGACATCAGCATGGTGTTCCGTCCGTTGGACGCCTGATGGCAGGGGAATTTGTTTAACACGCCCCATATATACGAATAAGTTAATACAGCGAACGTAATTTTACTATAAGAATAAATACAAATTACATATTTTCTTAACATACATAAACTAGACACATTCTCTAAAAATAGTGGAGGAAAAGAATCCGATTCACTAAATTACAAAAAAAAATACCGCCCCCTAAAAGCGCCGCTCTGAGTCGGAAGCAAAGTTTGAAAGAAGTTCCTTTAGAATGTACAAATAATATACAACAAAAAACTATAATGTGTAACATTTGTTGCCGTCCTCCCATGAGGGGGAGCCGCTCATAAACTAAGCCACCATTATAAAATTAGTTCAAGACTGGAAATAATTTTCATTTTAGAACCCATAACTTTTTTAATGAATAAAACATCATTTCGCATTATTTGTTTCGGTGTAACATACAATCAATACCGAGAACCACACTGAAATTGTTAAAAAACAATCACAGGACAATCCTAAATACATCATATACGTGTCTTTCATTTCATCGACTGAACAGTAATTAAAGAATAAGAATACCTGTAAAAAAAAAACAAAATGTATCATTTTCATCAGTTTCATTACTTTTAACTGTTGTAACCATACCATGAGTTTCAAATCGTTTAAATATATTAGTCAAAGTAGAGCCAAATCAATCATAAAAAGACACATGATCAAGATTTGTCGGCACAACAGATAATAATTCTTTTCACGAATTTTATTAAAAATAGGCCAAATATAGTATATTCCAAAGTAACCTATACAAGATTCCACAAAAAGACAAACTTATAAATCGAGCAGCAGTAGTCCTCTTCGCTGAAAGAAAATCCTGAAAAAGAAACTTGTATCGATAAAAATCATATATTTTTCGTCATGTCCATGTCTGTCAGTCTGTCGCGATTTGGGAATTCCTTATTTGGGGAGTGGCGATAAATTATTTGTACAGGGGCCATAAAACAAATATATATTGCTTTTTTATACCTTAAGATATTTCAAATATAGGAACACTCAAAATTGTTTATTTTCAATTTTTGTCTGTCTGTCCGTCGATATCAACCTATTATAGGGAATTTAAACGAAATTTTCAAAACATTTTCAAGTCCTGCAATGAATTCAAAAAAGATGTTACACTATTGTTTGACCTGCATTTTCAACTCAAAGATAGGACGTCAGTTGGGTCGCAGAAGTTTCATAAGATTTCATGGCTCTGAAATGTATTATTAACTAAGCAATAAAAGAACCATGAGTAGGATACACTGATTCATTAAGTATCCTTGTACTTTAAATAATTAACCCTGTAGCTATATTTATAAATATATTATGGGTATTAAATATTAATTTGAGCGTGCCATGCACATAGTATTAAAAAATCATTTTTTTTTTAATAACCAATTTCGATACAGTTATTTAGGCAAACATTTTTTTTTCAAATTATGTAAATGTATATATTTCATGTGATAAATTAAGAAAAAAACTAATAAAAACCATTAAAATATTTTAATTTACTTATTGTTTTTACTATTATGAATTTATGATGTGTAAAACATATTCATGAATAAACTGTAACTAGATCTTGTTCGTTCTGATGGTACAAAGTGCATGTACCCATCGAAGTACATAGGGGGCGTGAGGCGGTTTTTCGACTCCCTCGCCCCCTAGGTTAGGTGTAGAGGGATTTGTCTCTACACGTCCCCCCTACCTCGCACGTGAGAATGTTCAAAAGTAGGAGAAACAATGCTTCATTAATTGAATCCAGTTTTCTAGCAATTAAACGTATTTTTTGCAGAAGAAATAAATTACTAACCCCCTCCCCCCTTAAATGTCTCGCGTAATCAATAGATGTCCCATACATACAGATAATGAGGACACATTTCTTTAAAAGGTCCCCCTTTCACTAAGAAAAACAAGCGTGGTGTAATGACAAAACCAAACATTTTCTGTGCTCTCCTGGGCAAAGATCTATCCCCACAATAGGCTTGTGTCCTAATTTTAAGTTAGTGCTTAGATCTTTCCTTTCGTAGATACTGAACTGAAATAACTGATTTTTTCTTTAAAAAACGAT
>DWTU01000927.1:0-14731 GCA_018251515.1 Cecropterus confusis
CATTTTTCAATTCAAACCACTAATTCCTGAGATTAGCACGTTCAACCAAACTCTTCAGCTTAATATTATATAGTAATAAATGGTATATATTTTCTAACATTATATACCTTGCTTTCCAAATGTATGATGTTTCCGATATAGCTCCGCCCGCTCCGGTCACGTTTATCACGGTAATGAGTATCCCATGTGTAATCTAAGTCATAAATTATCTGTGTACCAATTTTTTGCGAAATCCGATCAATCGTCCTTTTGGGAAAGAGTAACAAACACATATACATCCTCACAAACGTTCGCATTTATAATATTAGTAAAATTACCCTTTAATTAGTATGAATTATAGTAATAAAACGAGGTATGTACCTCGTTTTATTACCACGCCGATATTACATTAATTTATCTTATATTAGGTTAACAACAGAGAGAAGTTAAAGCATATTCATTGAATATTATTTACAGTTTGTTTTTTGTATGTTTCAGTTTTTAACAGACAATACAATTCAACACGGTAAACACAAATCTCTTCCAGCTTTGTTTCAAGCACTGTTTGACTGTAAGGTACTGACTAAGGTACCCAAAGTACACTTTTTGCCTTGGACTCATTCCTCTAATGACAAAAAACTTTCAGTGGTAAATATATAGTGCACTTTTTACGTTTATCTATATTTTAAGTTGGTAGAAACAGTATACCGAACAGTTCGACCGAACGCCACCTAAGCGACCGACCAAGTGACGACCGACCACCGACACACCTGTTTCTACCCTGAAGCAGTTCTTACGTTTCGGTGGAAGAGAGTGAATACCGGCCGACATACATACGAGGCAACTTTAGTCTTTGGGACTCCCAACAATAACACACTTGTAATCGGTTTAAAATAGAACCCCTGTTTTATATGGAGTTGCTTACAGATGTCCATATGCGACAGTGACTGCGTTTTGTTTGCTGCTCAATCAATTGCTAAAAAAATAATAAAAAATACAACCGACATCAATGCTAGAAAAAAAGTAAAAAATAATTTAAATACATAGTCCCGTTGGTTTAGTACATAGTCCCGAAATCGGCAGTATGTCTTTGCCAAGCAATCTTTTTTTATATCCACACCAAATAGCTTACTCCTACGGATTAGGCATCCTGTATCAGCAGGGTGCAGAATTGAAGGTCAAATATTTTGTTTTTGTATCTGCTTAGCAATCTTATTTTATATCCGTTAACATCAGTTGGTCAGCTCTAATGGGTTTGGCATGCGTTGCATCACCATAAATATAATGTAATAGCATATTTTTTTATTTTATTGTATGTCTTCGATTAACAATCCTATTATAAATCCGTAAAAACCAAATCGCGTACGTCTATGGTCTGGACTAGTAATACCCTTGCCTCATTATGATCGAGGAGTTGAAGGTCAAATTTTCCATCATATAATTCTATCCAAGATGCTCAATGTACCTTTCAACTTTTATGAAAATCGGATTGGCAGAAGCGGAGTTATTTCAAATTAATCTAAATTAGTGCCTATACATTTGAGGGCTTTTTTCGATTTTCCCAGGATCCCATTCAGACACAGTGTATACATAAAAAAACCAACCGCATTGATAACCTCTTCCTTTTTGAAGTCGGTTAAAAAAAAACAATTCCTTAAACCAACTTAAGACTCTTGCTTAAAAGCTTTGTTTGAAAAAATGAAAATAGTGTATATAAGAAATATATATAAAAATATTAACTCTCATTACAGATAGATGAGAATTGCTTATGGCTAGTCAACATTACCCAAAAGAAAAAGTTACCATGTCCACCAGAGTATTTGCCACTGTTTTGGTATTTCTTTAAACCTTATACATTCTCCAAATCATCCAGGGTTATTCCTTTGTTAGAGTAAGTAGACATAAACATATTTTTTTCTAAAAAAAAGTGCTAAAAATATACAGCATATATTTTATACCTAATCAATGTAGAACTTGTAAACCAATACTAAACAGTATTTTAATAATTTGATGTAAGCCTTTGTTGGTTTAATAACTTGTAGGAAACGGAGAACTACTAACCCAAGATGGGACTATTTCAGGTTGGTTATAAATCCTATCAAAGTGCGCAAGCACGCCTACGTACCACCGCCACACCTATTACTACATAATAACAGTTGTGTTAAGCGCTGCTGTGTTATGGTTTGAAGGGTGTGGTAAGAAAGACATACATATCCGAGGCGTTGTGGCCAACCTCAGGTAAGACGCTGATGTTATGCAAGGTTGATTACAGATGTCCATGGGCGGCAGGAGCCACTTACCATCAGATGGACTGCATGTTCATTATGAAAAAGTAGCTGTTTCATTTCATTTAAAAATAAAACAATGAAACATGTTAAAAACCTCCTCGATGTTAAAAACCTCCTCGTATAAAATGAGGGCTAAGGTAGAACCTAAAATAATGAAACCGTATATTTCTAAATCTGATTACAATCAAAATTTCAATTCAGATCTATAACTTGACTATCAACTTCGAAGGCCTATATTTTAATTTCATCAGTTCTATTCTCTCGATCAAGTCGTAAGATAGGTAAATGTTATACGGAAAAGTGACCTTGAAATATTTTTCAGACAATGGATACCTGGTTGTGGCGTTTGGCTGATTACCGGGCAAGACCCACCTGACACCAATACGAAATTATCACCAGACAAACACGACGCCCCTTTGCCACATATAACTATATTTACAGAATTTGGCGATCTGAATTTACAACAGAAGATCACTGTATTTAAAAGGTACTTTCGTACTTAATTAATGTATTCAAATTATTATTAAATTTTTAGGTCTTTACAATTGTCAACGCATTTCAAATAAAGGATTATTATTTATTATATTTAAGTGAAGAAGAGTTAATTAACCATAAACAATTTAAAACACTTTTGTCCTTAAATTAGAAATCCTAAAAATAATGTCCAAATTTATGAACATAATTTTAAGAAAATTACATAGATGTGCAACGCCAATGACGCCAAAATCCGACATGAGGGATGAGACATAACCAAGAGAAGATAGAATTTTACGTCAGTTTTGTGCTGACACTCGTAGTTTTATGTTTATAATAGCTGAAATACTAATTAATAAATCGTTAAAAATCTTTAAAACTTCTTGTTATATTAGATTAATGTTTATTTTTTTTTAATTTCGTAGGGTAAGTTGTATTTACCTAGATGTTACTTAATTACACACGTAAATATTGATAATTACGATATCGACGAACGAAACATCGATCTTGACAAAGTTAAGTGTTGCACATCCCTCTATGTAGGTGTTTATTTTTCCATTCACTATGCCGGGCGCTGAGGGCACAAGTGATCGAGATTCGGGCGGTTAGAAGGTTTACGCGGTTTAGGAAAGGTTATTAAAATTATTTTATAATGAAGAAGACCAAATTGAGACCACCTGATGGTAAGTAAGAATAGTCGCCCACGCACATACAGGGCAACAATAGGGATGGCAATGGTGATACTGGAGTCAATACAAGACGGGTTCTACCACCTTGTTACAGATTACAGAGCTTTACATTATATATTGTAACTGTCATAAATGAAGTATCGATATATTATAGTATCTATAAATATAGCTATATCGCATATATGCTTGTACATATTTTTTATCCTTAACATGTTTTTCTCAATTTTAGGTTTATATCATGGCCAGAATTTGAGCAATGTCCATTCAGGGCAACCATGGAAAATAATTTACCAAAATTTGTATCGGCGATTGAAGACGACGACGAAAAAAATAGCAGAATCAGCGCTCATATTGATGATATTGATCATTCGGACACTGATAACGAATCGGAAAACATTTGATAGAAATAAAATAATCAATAAGGATATAAATTGTTTTATCTCATTTATTTACATTTCAACAACAATCTTGGTGTAACTGAACGTGACTAATGCGTGTTAAACATTGTTACTGATATTAAAAAGAAATCGATATGAACATTTAAATGTTATTATCCATTCATATTGATGGAATTTATTGCTAAATTAAATATAGGTATAATTCAAATATAAGTTATATTTTATTCATTAACATAAATATATTCTCATATTAAATGTTTATCTAAACAATTCCAGCGATGGTAACAATATCTATTACAAAATGAATACTTCCAACGAAATCTAAATAAAGTGCCTAATACTTAGTAGTTCATTACTGTGATGATTTACAATTACTTTACATTTTATACAATTCTGTCATTATATATACAAATACCAAATTGAACAAACACAGTGTAATATTTTCAATATTCACAGACTAAACCTTAATTGGTACAAAAGTGATATTTTTTACAACATTTACACAAATATCCTCTAAGTCTCATTCGAGGTAACTAGTGACACTGTGTAATTTCTTATTGCTTTATGACCGACAAAATAAATACAATACGTAAAATATCTTTCACTTTATACGTGTATTTTTCCTATCACGCGGTTCTATATTTTCGTTCGCGTCGCATATGTCAATCAATTGGCTCCAGTTGTGATGGATATGCAGGTTGCACGCATGCGAACTAGAATTATCGCGGGGATAACCCTGCGTAATAGGATAAGGCTCTAAATAAACAGTAAAATTGTAATAACATGAGAGTATGTTTATTGTTTTGCTAAATGAACAAATAACAAAATCATAAGCATTCCTTACGTAAACCAGGAGAGATCATTTACCTTAGAACTGAAGGTAATAAAAGCATAAAAACGAATAGCAGCAGTTGCGAAATAATATTGTTAGATTAAATACTAAGGGTCTTTATTCTGTCACGCGTATCCCAAGTCTAAATAACGCACGAATGTAGATAAATCTGCACGCTGAAACAAACGTGCGTGACAGGAAAAACGCCATAATACGATAAAAATACATGTCATTCCCTCTAATTTAATGACAGGGTCACAAAAGAACTGTACATAAAATAGTTAATATTTCTAATAATATTACTATAGTCCGAGCTATTTATTGCTTCATATTAAAAAGTATATTACTGAAATAAATAAAATCATAAATACTAATATAATTTCAACCCTCCACCAATATATTTACAAATATCTTAATATATCCTAGTTAAGTACATGTATAGCAAACCGCAAATGTTTGAGGTATCGTTATAAATTTTGAAAATGTTTATCGTTGTACAATCCGCGATTACTAGATTTAGTTACATAGTTCAATGTAGGGATGTCCAATGGTATTTGATTATTTTTTGCTGGATATTTATTTTGGCCTGAACTTTTTTGCATATTCAAATTAGTGTGAACATTATAACTAATCGTATTTAAGCCGTTTTGGGGTTTAACACTGGGGCTTGATACAAAGTCTGTCCATTCGTCGTCATCTGCAAATACTGGCATTTTTTTTGTCTGCAACTGTTTGGGTTTACTCGACACAAAATCACCCCAAATATCGTCATCGATAACTTCGTTACGAGTTGCATTTGTGTCTTTATGCGCAGGCGAATTCAATTTACTGGATCCACCTGTACTACCTTCGGATTTCAACGACTGTAGGCTTTCCACAGGATTAAATCGTGATAGGTCTTGTAAGTCGATTCCCGGGTTTGGCCAATTAATCTGAGAATAACTTTCTAAAGAAAGAGGCTGTAGAATCTGTCCAGTTTTTTGTTGGTTCCGCTGTGATCCGCTTGTACTAGCGATGGACGGTTGCAGTAACGTAGCATTAATGTTTTGACTTACTGGACTGAATACTGGCGACATTTTAATAGTACTTTCCTTTACAGTCGAAACATTATTTGAGACTGCAAGTGGGACTTGATTCTGCACAAACGATTCTTTCGTCTTAACAGTCTCAACACCATCTGTTTTGGAATGTATAATATGAGATACATCATTAGATTCGACAAAATTTTGTGAAACTTCATTGAAATTGGGGTGCTTAATATGTGCAGTATGAAAAGTATTTTCTGTAAGGACAGTTGTAGATTTTATAGTTGGCGCAGATTGGAATGTTTCGAAATCATCTTCAAAAGACTCTGTTTTTGACACGGTTTCGTCTTCGTGTTTACTGTTCAACTGACTCTCTTGACTAACGGTATTTATATTGTCATTACTCCATGACGTATTTGATATGAAATCTGAAAAATCATCAAAAGTTTCTTTGACTTCGCCAGGAGCGGGCCAATTCAGTGCAGGCGTAATCGGTTCAACTTTAATTGGTTGGAGTATTTCAGTTTGATAATTTCCAGTTACTGGAGGCAGAGTACTATTATTTTTAGTACTTATATTAGGTGTGTTCACAACCTGTCCTTCTAAATTTGAGGCAGTATTACTGCCAACAGAACCCTTGAAATCTTGAAATTCCCAATAGTCTTCATCGTTTTCGACTTTATTCACAGTCAGTTCATTTTTAGTCTGTGGCATTGACTCAGCACTTTGATGATTGTCTTCTGATGGTACTAAAACAGGTGGTCCCTGGTCATAGTGTATAGTCTTAGATCTCGGTGTTTCAGAGTCTGTTGGAGTAAATATATGAGTGTCAGGCAAGTTTATTTGTCGGATAGGCTGCACACTTAAAGTAGATGAATAGATCTTGTTCATTTCTGGTGGTATTACATTTGTAAATACATCTAAATTTGTTGGTCTTGCTACAGTCGCAGAAGTTCCATTTTCCGTGTTACAAGCTGAAATTTGATAGCCAATCCATTAGTATTTATTATAAGATATGTATAGCTATCAACACATGGAATAACAAATTAAAATTTACAACTTGATGTTCCAAATTTTAGGCTTAAAAAATGCTATGATCTTTGTAAAAATATATATATCTATTTTACATTTTTCTTGTGAACGTTCAGTGTTACCGTAAAATGAGTAAAACAAAAATTGTAGATCATGTTGTTATAGACGAAAATAAATACACAAGTATATTTAATGTACGCATGTGATCGATGGAGACTTTTCGACATTTTATTTAAATTTTCAGCGACGAATCAACGCAAACCTACCACTTATTTTATGTTTAGCTGACTGAAACTCTATTAGAAAATTGTAAGTAATTTTATTACATAGCCGTCTTTATTCCATGTCTGGTAAACGACTCCTATATTTATGCTCGTTGAAAATTGTTAAGTACCTATTATATATATTTATTTTCTGTGTTAGCTTGGTCCATTTAATAATTGTTAGAAATGATAAGTTAACACTTTGGGTGGTTTTAGAGTTCCGTACTCATATGGAACAAACGGAAGACGTGCATTCCGACTCAGACAAGCGCACAAGTACTGCATCTGACAAGGTCAGTTTTTTAATTAAAAACGTTCTTATGTTCACTATGATCTCTTTAAAGTAAAGCCAAATGGTATAATTAAAATCCAATTCAAGTAAGACAAAAAATGTGCCTTTTATGGTTACGACATAGAGAAACATAACTGTGTCAATGAAAAGTTAACTTAACAAACATAATGCCTCAGTTCTGTTGTAAGTATTAAGTGGATTAATTTAGTAATTAATTATTTATTAGTGCACAAACTGATTTAATTTGTGTAATTAATATTTATATAATTATCATTTGCTTTTGGATGCATGTAATGCAATATAATCTAAAATGCGATATTGCAAAAATATAAGCATAATATTTTTTACTAAGAGATTCATTTTATTTCAAAATTTCACTGTATATATTATTTTATATCTTTTTTTCTTTACAAAACATTTATTTCTCGTGATGGTAAACAGCATGACGCTTTCATATGCGTGCGTACAGCGTGGCGCGTAACTATACGTACTTTTTTGCTTCTCCGTGTGAGTGGGTGTCCTACATCAGTTTATTAATGAAATTCTGTTATTTCACTTTATATTTTCGAATAAACTGCTTTGTTTAATAACAAATTAATTGAATAATCATCAATTTCAATGCTTTTTATATATGCCAGTTGTCCAGATGGCAGCTTTTTTTTACACTACATTTTCTTCATATTTTAAATGAGATTTATTAAAATAGGTACATAGTGATATGTGCAATTAAATATGTTATAGGTGCAACTTAAGCCTATATCACTTACCATGTGACAGTAAATCTGATATTTTGAAAGAGGAGTGTTTGTGAGCCATTTGATCTAGGGTAGCCATTAGATGTTCTAAGTCAAGGAGTAAGGCTTCAGCGTAGGTGTCTATAGGATATGATTTTGGACCAAGCGGTTAGGATAAAAGTGAATGATGTGTATCCATGTGCAAGACATGCAAAAGAATTTTAGTGGTAAGAAAACTTCAAGAAGCTCAGCTTGTTAGTAGCATCTACGGATCTCTTTAGCAAGGCTGTACAATTTTCTGTCAAAAAACAATTACTGTAAACCAAGTTAGTATATTACATTATTTTAATAACAAAGTACTTATATAAATTTCATAGCTTATAACTTTAGAATAAATTAAATTTGAGCTACTTATTAGCAGTAGAGGTTTGTCTGAAATATTTTGTTACTAGTAAATGCTGTTATAAAACCACTCAATCAGTTTGCATATGTGTACAATTAAACAAAAAAACTTACATTCTTGTCCATCAGATGTGAAAGGATCTGTCCATGTGCTAATTTCCTTATTTGTGTTCTTTTCAGTATTCTGGTCCTCAGTATTTGTTGTATTTGATGTTGTAAAAGGTTTTTGGGGCTGCAGTGGTGCAACAGTCAAATTTGCAGCATATTTTGGCATACCATTATTCCACTTAGGCCCAAACAACTAAAAATAAAAAGCAATGAATACATATTAAAATGATATAAAGTAATATTCAGTATTATTGTACAAATGTTAAAATTGATATCTTACTATATTTCGGGAATCAATACACAATGCTTTTAAAAGGGTCTTTTGTCCCAGAGAATTATTCCAATTAACTATGTATGGTTGTCTAACATCTGTATCCACCAAATGACCCCAAGTTTCATTAAGCAACGAATCAAGTTTGCTCTCAAAATCACTATCACATTCTGATATTTCTGAAGTGAACAAAGAACTCAGTACACTATTTATACTTTCTATGATCTGAACTTCGCTGTCTGGGGAATGAAAATTTAAAACTGGAACACTTTGTGATGGGTCACTTTTAAGCATACTGATATCTGAATCTGCATGACCATCATAAGATGATTTGAAGTCATCAAAATCACCAAAATCATCATTGCCATCACATTGTGTGGGTTCATTCACAATTTTAGTCGCGTCTACATGTAAATCATCAGCCGTTGTTTGTTTCTTGTCATAATTGTCATCATCAAAATGTGCAGAAAAATCACCGAATTCAAAGTTTTTAGGGGCCTCACTATCCCATGGATTATCACAGTATTGAATTGTAGCAGTAGGATTGTTATCAGAAGATATAAATTGAAAATCGTCAAATTCACTAAAATCATCATCAACCAAATCATCATTTTTATTTTCCGATATGTTTGTATCTTTTTGATCTAATACGGCTGTAACAAGAACAGGAACTTCAATTATATCTGTAGTTATTGGACCCTTTTCTATTTCTATTACTTGTACATTTTTTGCTTCAGTTGCCATATCAAAAGGACTTTGTGTATCTCTCTGAGGAACACTTTCTTCTTCATATGGTTGGGTATTATCTTCAAATGCGAAATCATCATCTTTTACCAGACTGACTGCAGGGAAGTCTTCACTTACAGCAGAGGTTTCAACATCTTCACTCTTATCAATAAGTGCAGTAACATGCATTGATGAGTCTAATTCTTTGCTAGAACTATCAACGTCCAATGGTTCTGTGTCACATTTACTTATACTTTGTTCATTAGAGGCCACATCATTCTCATCTTCTACTTTTAAATTTAAATCTTCTTCTACATCTTCAAATGCTAGTTTATTTACACTGGAACTATCGTTTTCAGGTAAAATACTTATACTATCTGTCTTTTCTTTTAATGAGTCATTGTGTGGTTTATTCTCTGTTTCTTTACTGATGTCAGGAGACCATGAGCCTTGTTGTGTGTTTGTAGAAGTAGACGTAGGGTATATATAATCAGAATATGTTCCATAGTTATAATTGTTTCCATCGTAGTCATCTTCCTGTGATACTAAAACAAAATGTGTTAAATGTAAACTACATTATATTAGGGCACTTAGAGAAACATATTATACAATAATAAAATATGAAAACTGTAGGATAAACATATTATTGAAAAGAAGATTGATTATACTTTAAAATGTATTAAACAACTCATTCATATCACTTGCCAGACTCCAACCCAGTTATAAGTTTCAATATTATAAAGATTCTAGCTGATATGATCACCAGACACATAAGCTCTAGTTTGTTTTTTAAAACAACTGTTGTTTTACCCTTAAGCATAACACACCTACAATTTGTGACACTGATGCAGTAAATTGAGCATACCTCTACATACTGCCACCCAAGAACATCTGTGACTTACTTCATATAATGGAGGATATCTAACCTATTTAAAACGTGATGGATTTCATAAAATACCATACCTGTTAAATTTTTATAACTAATAACACCACAAGCACAGGAGAGAGAATTAGTTAAAAAAATACATTGTATAAAAATTGTACTTAATCATTAAATACTAAAACTTATTATGAATGCTGTCTCCAAGCCATACATTTGAAATGGAGACCTTATGTAAATTACATATAATGTATTACGTATTTTTTGAAAATAATGTTTTTTCTAATCATAATAGATTAAAGAAAAATTATCCTAATACACTTTATTTCACATAGAAATTAAAAAAAAGAATGAAGCATACAATTTTAAACCATACAAAAGGCAGTCTTAAAGTAAAAGTAATTTCTTCTAATCAACCTTAAGCGCAGAGGTGTTGTAAGGATGGACAGAAAAATAGTATAGAGAATGGTCATTTTGAGATTATTCACCACAAAATACATTATAATATTATGCAAGTATCACTTGCTATAAGGAAAATAGCAATGACAATACATACTAACATTTACTTGTCTTTACGGGTACATACTACAATATGAGATATATAAGGGCTCATACTCAATGCAAAAAGTATTATTATGACGCTAAAAAAGCAGTATGTTATAGAATTACTCCATATAAAACAAAGACAAACAATGATTTGTGAAGGTTTCAAATTCATCAGAATGAGTTCAACTAATGGGTTTCGATTACAAGCGACAATGTCATTACTTACAATTGTATTGTATATCAAAATCTTCGGTATTTCTATCATCCTCGCACTGATCGAGTGGTGGAGGAGTGCTACATACAAGTGGAGGAATGGACATTCTTCACAAAACACGGAAATTCTTTTTGCACAGTTTGTACCTACACCTATCCCAGCACTTTTAAACACATCTGGGCGTCTTCACAATTGATATGGATTCACCTCTAATATAATTACATGCGATTAAAAATGACTTTAAAGCTCGGACAGCTGTTCATATTAATTGACAAAATTTCTTTTTTACCACAAACGAACTACGACAACCACAGTTGACAAAACGACAGCTGTCATACGTTTATTAGCTTATAAAATTGCCAGATTCTAAAAAAATAACATGTTTTTCATGATCGTGTATCCGCACACTTGACTTAATCATAGAAACTCGATGAGGATTATAAGTAGCCTGATGACTTCCATTACTTTGTTTTCTGTATTGCAAAAGCACAATTTATAAATAAGAGTAATTTACAGTCGTACTTAATTTAATAAGTCCATAGTATTGCATACCTCTATAATCATACCACTACTATAATATATGCCACGTAATATTTTTTATCCAAGAGATACCTTAAACAAAAAGGACAATTACAATCTGTCAAGTATAAATCCATAAGGCGTAAACTCGTATCACGTTGTACGTATATTTCTCAAAATAATGAAGTTTTCAAGACTATTTGACACGTTTAATTACCAAAACAAAAATTAAACTATTTTTGGAAAGTTTTATTCGACCGTCGGTAGTAGGCTGCTTTTACGTGCATATTATATACATATAATAAACTTATATGTAGCTGTATAAAGTAGACACCTTTGACTCTTTGCTGAAAAAAAAGTAAATCTTGTTTCGTCGTCGGTCTGTCGTCGCTCGCTGTCGGCTTTTGCATGTATCTTTTAGTTTTTTACGTTGTTTAGTTACTGATTTGTTTAGTTCTAGGTTTATAAATTTGTATGGTGTCATTGAAGAATCCTAATAACGATTGTGTGCCGGTCGTGCATCAATTTATCGTACTGTGAGGATTTTAATTTAAATTATGCTTAGCTGTATCTTAATACAATTTTGCTAAAGAGTTATGTTTATCTGATTCTAACTTAATTTTTTAAGATATTTATTCCTTTTTTACATTCATTACTTAGCTATTTTGTTTTAAGTAGGTGGTTTTACTAGTTTTGGAAGTTGTACATTCTGCAGTGAGAGTGCTGTCAATAACCTTTGACATGTGTCATTTGCTTACGTGTCAGCTTCATATTCCTATTGAACGAGCTGATACCATATTTTTTCTGCAATAACGAAGTAACTGCCGGATAATTAATTTAGCAAGCATTTCAGTGTATCGGTATGTTTCAAGTGTGCAAAGTTTTGCCGTAATACATTAGAAACATAGTAACAAGGATATAATCGTAATTTAGTGGAGTATTTGTTAAAGACCGTGAATTATTTTATTATTTTCTATGCACGATAGTAAACGGTGCGGTAATCTATTAAGCGATCGTAAATTGTGTTAAATATAGTGAAAAAAGCGCCGGATACATTAAATAAAAGTTGATTACTTATTAGATTAAATTAAACAAAGAGCTTTGAAATAATTGCAGTCCATAATTTACTTTCAATAACTGAGATGTATTTATCGATAAATACTTCATTAAAAAATTAATTAAATTGTAATGTTGTATTGTACATTTTAAGAGATATTTCAAATTGCAGAAGATAAGCATATGCGGCGGGTCCTATGGAGCTGCAGGCATTGCTAGTCCTCTGCGGGGTGGGGGTGGCTGGTATCGCAGTGGTCCTGCTAATGGGACTGTTCTCGGCATCTGGGACCAGCTATGAAGAGGCCATAGCCCAGCAACGCCGGGCCACCACTGAACTCCTAGCTCTGGCTGACAATAAGAGCAAAGCCAAGAAAACTAATAAGAAAGCCAATAAGAAGGTAAGTTCTTCCAATCAAAGTGAAGTAAATTGGGTGGTAAATTCCTGTTGCAAATGGATAATGTGTTAATTAGAAATTTCATCATTGCAATGTCTACAAGGAATATCCTTTCTTACAGTCAAAAGCTGTAAATATCATGTAAATTATTTATTTTAATTAATGGTTTGCTACCTTTTTGCTTATTAACAATTGTGACTAAGTAGATAATTGTTTATTAATTATAATGAATTCTATTGCTTAAGTAATTTGTAGAGATAATGTGGCTACTTAATTCAAGATAAGTATCTTAATTGATTTTGATATTTTTTAAGCAGAGGAAAAATGACAATTTTCCAATTATACTAATGAAGTAATCAATATTGTAGTTAGCAAAGAAAGAGAAGAACAAAGACAATGCTGCTGTTGCTACAGCCAGCGAGCCAGAGGACGAGGCACCAGCTGAGAGTGGAGTTGAAGATGAACCGGCGCCTACCACCAAGCCTCATGTAGAGTTCAGTCCACCTGTCGTTGTTGAGGTGGCAGCCGACACACCACCTAACATTAAGGTGAGTTGTATTACAATATCATTACAGGGTTTGCTTGCAATCTGCTTTAAATATATTGGTAGCGATGGCAATATGCATAATTTTCTCCTAAATATATTATGTTCATATACTGTGCATGTATATTTCTATTGCATATACAGAAATTATGGGTATTACTAATGTAGATAATTTGTGACACTGGACTATACTTTCAAGCTTTTAATATGTGTGTTAATGTACAGTGTCCTAGCTAGGGGCTGTGTGAGGGGTGAATGCTAGTGGTTCAACATTGAGGAAGGTGTAATTGCTAAGCAGAACAAGAATGAACTATGTAATTTGTATTATAATGAGTTGGGGAAAAAGGTTGCCTTAAAAGGATCATCTCATACCATGTATATATTAAAGGAGTCTTTAAAACAAGTTCACGAAAAGGATCATTCAGATTAACAATCTCAAGGGCACACGATCTAAATCTTATCTAGGGCACTAGTGACCCTAGCAATCATACGGGTTAATTAGTTTATAATATATAAGAACATGGAAAGTTTTAAATTCCTTCTTAGGTATCTTTCTATCACAACCAAATTTATTCTATAATATCATAGACATAATTATGTACATTGATTTTGAAACTAATATATATCTAGTGTTGAATTTATAAAAAAAAACTACACTTGCACATTATCTTTTGGTAGTAGAGGTATACATTAGTTTTAAGATTTGTTAATTAATTTTACGTCTTATGTATATTGTATTATTATGCTACACTAGTTTTTAGGATAAAAAACTCACTATACTAACATGCATAATAGCAATCCTTGCTTAAAAGACTAACTGAGACAAGTAGCTATCATTTAATATTTAGAGATTTTTGGGCCCTTCATATCTATAAAAAACAACACCTCCTAAAAATAAAGTGGTGTAATGGTGGTTTACTTCTATTCCCAATTAAATTAAACAATTATCAAATAACATTAATAAAACCTTAATGTTATTTCAATGAGTTTGTTTATTATGCTTCTTTAAAACTTTTTTCTAAAGAAAAAAATATGTGGTATAATGCTCTATCCAGTTCTTACAC
>DWTU01000928.1:0-14728 GCA_018251515.1 Cecropterus confusis
GTGCGTGCCTGGGATTTGAACCTCGGTACCCTCGATTGAGAGGACGAGTTTCAACAATTCGGCTATCGCTGCTCTTATGATGAAATCTTATGATGAAAACCTATGATTTAACTGAAATGACAAAATATTGTCTTTAAATTACCATTATTTACATTGGTTCTTTACCCATAAGAATCCTTATAGTAGTAGTTTAATATACACTGAAGCAAATAATTCAAGCTGCACCCATCAAACAGTATTTTTACGAATCATGATGGAATATAAAAAAATTACCGAATCAATTGAAATCGCAGATAATCCCAGATAACGAAACAAAAGAATCAGACAGCCATTTACATATTTCGGATAATGAAGGTCTGTATAACAATAAAATGTCGATTTCGGCTTTGATTCTGCATATCGATATCATATCTACAACATTGTAGATAAAATATTGATAGGGCGACTTAAAATTATATGGTTTTTAGCAAAGGATATAACTAAATATCATTTTTTATATATAAAGTTTTTATCCTTTTGTGTATCCTAGATGTGTTTTTATTTCCCGTTAAAATCGTAAGGTACATATTTAAAACAGTCCTTTGTGATTCAGGTCCGGAGCACCACCGCCACATTTATTTCTGCTTATAGTAGCAGTCTTAAGCGTTGCTGTATTGTGGTTTGAATGGTGTGGTAAGGAAGACAAAGTTATAAAAGTTCCAGTGTCGTCTTCCGGAGTAACAACACATCTGTTTCCAACCTCAGGTAAGACTTTAATCTTGTCTGGAGTTGATTACAGATGTCCTTTGGCGGAATTATAAGTAATACATGTGCTCACCTACCTAATTTAACGATATTAAAAAAAACAATAACGACTTTATTAACATTGTAAAATTAAAATGAAATACTATACTCATAAACATTCAGTAATAAGGAACACACTAAGAAACCGTTATTCTACAAGATTGAGAGAGCAAATTCATTTTTTATCTGTTCCGTTGGTGCTTCGTTCAAAATTTATTGCTTCGACAGCATATCAAGGACGTAAAATAGGTCGCTTAACAAGTTTCGAAAAGATATCGCCGACGAACGAACAGTATAACGCCTTAAAAGATACAAGTATTGTATCTTTTGAGGCGTTTATAAAAAGCATTTTTTTAAATTTATTATGTTCATTTGTTAATTTAAATAAAGTCTAGTTAAGTATATGAATTAAACTGCTTTAAAGATATTTGTATATTCATTTTTGGATTTAAAAGTAGCTGTTTCCCGCGACTTCATACGCACAATATAATACAAACATTTATTTTCTACGAAACTCTTATAGAGGAATCAATCATGGAATATCAAAAATCATTTTTCAATGGGTATGTACATCATAAAATAAACATATTATCTAAATTTTAAGGTTCTTAATAGATATTTCATGGTTCTAGCTTTAATAAAGGGAACTAAGGTTAGTCAAGACCAAGTAGCCTTTCGCTTGTATGTACATATACTAATATAGGTTGCTATTAATGGAATGTTAAATATTACAGACAGTTGCATAATTTAAGCCATCTCATTAACTCCATACTTTGTTCATTAACCTAGCTTGAAAGACGACCATTTGATGCAGTTTATATGTCCGTCAGTTTATTTTCCTGGGGAACGTAAAACAGAGATTATGAGATAGGGAAATTACGTGGAATAGAGCACGTAACTCCAACCAGCGCCATCTGTCGGGGAGTATGGAAACGAATGTAACTGACATTGCACGGCCGAGTGGAGTCGAATGAGCTGAGTATGCCAAGAATTTACAAGGAATACATACCTACGTAATTAGATTACGTTCTATTACTAAATGGAATTGACACTGTTTAAATAGCAACACGTTCAAAGGTTTTCTTGTTGAGACAGCTATAACCCTAAGATCCTGGTTAACACTTAGAAAATTATAAGGACACTACTTAACTAACCTCCGCCAGAAGCGATATCTTTTTTATCTCTAAAATACTTACTTTATATGTTTATATGAATCAGTTTAGTAGTCTACATAATTAAGTGTTATATTAAAATAAACTAACGTTTAACTATGTGTAAGAAAGATGTAAGATGTAACCTTCAATGTATACGAAAGCAGCTATCGATGTGTAAGCAAAACTCGTCTTTTGTGAGTGTACCTACTTAACGTTTATCTTTGTTAATTAAATCTTTCCTATTTAAATTTCATAATAAATAAAAACACCGATAACTTAGTTACTATAGCCGACTATAGCTCATTTTCACCTTCTAAAGATAATCGCTAAAGATTCCTCAAGTTGAAAATGTTAACGATTCTAAAAATCGGCTATCGCACAAATCGGAACTCTTAATTTGATTGTCGGTAGTTAATGACCGCAATCCCATACAATTACATATTTGAAAAACTACCCTTCACCTACTATTTCGACAATAATATAAAATGAAGCGTGTAGCGCTGAGAATAAAGCGGGTTTTAGAGGTACCGTTAATGTAATTTTGCTAAAATTAGGGACACATTTCACGATTTCGTTGCCCCCCGGCCCATAGCAGTGGAGGGGAGAGTCTCACAGTGACAGAACTTGCTCGATTAATTATGTCTCTGGCCCCTTTTCGAATATCGAATGAGAATTTACAGAATAGGGTTGTTTACTTAAATGATTTCGTTTAGAAATTGAGATTGTACGTAATTCAATTAAAAATGTATCAGCGAGAACTATTTGTTCGGAAATTTGTTGTTAAATTGAATGCTAAGATCTGTTGAACGAGATTATAATTTGCCTTTCAGTATCGGAAACTTAAATGGTAAGTTAGTTAAATTATTTATTAAGCGAACGACAAATACTAAAACAAGTAGTACCAAGTTTCTGGACCTACATTAACTTAAAATTCATAAGTTAAAATCTGTCAGGGCATTTAAGCTGTCGAGCTAAAGAATGAAGCATCCTTCCATTCATTCATTCTTTCTTCTAACGCAGTCGGGTATAAAAATACCTACTGTTAGTAACCCAATACACATTTGCAGACCTATAAAACACGCTTACAACAACATACTTATTTTTAATTTGTTTAAATTAAATCTCAAAGATGCATCAGAATCATATGTAACACTGTCAAACCGCAACACAAGTGAATTTTAATTGCATAACCTAACATTAACAAAAACGTAACAAAGAGCCCCATATTTTAATTACACAAAGTGTAAATTACAGCGAGCATTTATAAAAATAACGCCTCCGAATTGTGAAGTAGTATTCGCCTTTGATTTTTGTTATTCATTTTGGCGAGGGGGTAGGGCGGACCCTTGACACCCCTTTATTTAACCCGCTTTGCTGACTTGTCAGACAAAGAACGTCGGAACGGAAAGTCATAAATGATTTTGTTACTAAGTATAAACAATTGTCATGATTGAACTAATCACCAAATAGTAGTCGTGGTAAAAATAATATATGACAATTTGTAATTTTTGTTTTATAATATTGAAGAAGACAATATTGAAACGAGCATGCTGTCTACTACAGGACTAATTAAAAAAAAAGACTGACAATTATGTCTCCCTTTTCACATCCTTGAAACCAAAACACAGCAGCGCTTATCACCGCTGTTATTAGGCAGAAATAGGTTTGGCGATTATGGGCGTAGCCAGGTACGGGCAGAGGGGGGCAGCTGCTCCCTCTGGATGAGCGGTCGATAACAGATAAAATAAAAATGCATCTATTCTTTTCAAAAAAGTTGACGTATGTGAGAGAAGAGAAATGAGAAATGTGAGTTACTTATTAAAACCATGATTAACACAACATAGTCTCGCTCTGTCCCCTCCCACCTCCCCCTTCCCTCAAAATTTTTGATCTGCCCCTCCTTATAGAGAATGCTGACTACGCCATTGGTGGCGGTGGTTCCTCCAGAGTGGAACCACAAAAGGTTCTACCATCTTTGAAATTGTCTATTAACCTTTTAAATTGTCTATGTTGACCCAGTAAGTATATTTTGCTTTATAAAATTTCCGCAAGATCTTGTGGCAACAATTGGCAACAGTCGGCCATGGTCGTCTACATAAACCGTTGCTAGTGTAAATCAGTTCATTTAAATGTGCAACAGAATCCCACAATACTTCACAAATTTCCAGTGGAACAACTTCCTTACAATTTCGTATCTAACCTCGTTCCAGGACTCATTATTTCACGGTAAAGCATCACATCCCAGGAAAAAGTTCAACAAAGGAGAAACTCGTGTTGTCATAAAATAAATAACCCATATTGCGGTTATTTTCTCTTAGTATAAAATCTTAGGGGATTTTCTAATGAAAGTATTTCTTTATTTTTTATCACGAGCCAGAACGAGCATGCAGTCCACCTGAAGGTAAGTGATCACTGCCCATGGACATCTGTAAGCAACTTCATATAGAACAGAAGTTATCTGAAACTGATTGGAACTATCTGAAGTCGATCATAGATGCTCCCAAGGACTAAGATGGTCGCCTTCTATATAAAAGAGCCGACGACCATTAAAAGTATTCTATTCGAAATCATTCTCAAAGTCTTAATATATTATTATAAAACAAAAATAGCAATGGCATTGGTGTATTGGTGCATAGTCAAAAGTAATGTATTCAAGCCTTAGAACCTCCTGTAGTCCAATAGGATCAGAGAAGGAATATATGCCTTCCCTAATTGATTCCAAACTAATCAAGTGACCTCTGCATCCAGTGTAACCCCCACGATCAATTTTATTCTACCACTATTAAATAATTTTGGTCCATTTCCTAATATATTTGTTAATCTTACCATGCCTTTAAAGCTTTATATTTCAAAAGAAATATATATTGCAATTCGAACAAAATTTTCGTTGCTAGCAAACCTAGCAATATCAAAATGAGTGTCAAAGGGAAGTGCGCTTAATTTTAATGGAAATGTTCCTTAACATTTTGATACACCGAAGCAAGTTTCAATAGAATTTGAACCAAGCTTCTTAATGCTCGAATATGCTTTTGAAATACTATAAAAGTAGCAACCAGGTACTCCAGTCCAGGTCCTCAGTGATCGATCATATCAGGTGGAATGCATCCACCTGATATGATCGATCACTGAGGAACCTCCTACCTGAAGTAGAATGCAGTTAAAATGCTATGTTCTCAAAGCATTAAAATAAGAAACAAAGTGTATTACGCATATTAGTTTTTTCGAAAATAAGGCATATCATCTCTAACTTCAAGGTGGTAGAACTCATTGTGGTTCGACTCCGGAAGCACTAACACCACTCCTAGTTCTGCCTAATAACAGCAGTGTTATGCGCTGCTGTGTTCTGGTCTGAAGGGTGTGGCAAAGGAGATATACTGTTCCAAGGCATTCCATCTTATTCGTCAGGGGTAGCAACGCATCTGTGGCTATACGCACCTTAGGTGAGACTGTGACCTAGGGTTAATTACAGATGTCCATGGGCGGCAATAGCCACTTACCATCAGGTGGGCTGCATGCTCGTTTGCTACTTCCGTACTATCAAAAATAAAAGAAACTAAAGTCATGCTAACGAGAAATCACCAATTACTTCATCATTTAGCACACACTCATGTTATGAAGTTCTTCCAATATTTCACTGAGCTTCTCAGAGACTTTTCCAAAGTCTGTCAAAACACCGTACTATGTTTTTATGTATAAGTTTTTAGTCAGTCCGCTCAGCTATGCAAGGTTTTTATTGCTGCTGATGAAATAATTCACATGCTGGCGCTGCTGCCAATCTCCTGTATCTACCCTTAAACATTAAAGAAAATAATTTAGTCATACTATTTTCTACTATACCACTACATATATTTCATGTATTGATAGTCCATTCAAGCAGTACACTAATAGTATTTATAATCTTTCACTAATCCCCGCAAATAGCAGCTCAATGTGCTTATATTATTGCAAGCCATAATTTTTATCAATTCCGAACTCGGTAGGTAAGTGTCAGCGGTCCCCTCTATAAAACCTATAGATAGGGTCTCATTTGATTAGGGCTACCATGTGTCCAGATTTCTCCGAACCGAACTTAGTTTGCGAGTGTTATGAATACTGATGAATTTATGTAATACACGGTTTGAACTTTCAATACACGGTTCGAATACTACAATCTCATTTAAATTGACGACAATACACCAAACTAATGTGATTTTAATTGATTCTAAGGTACTATCTATAATTATCAATTTTTCACTTATCCCCTTATTTCCTATATCAAATTCCGAAAAATTGAGTATCGTAAAAATATCTGGATGTAAACCAATCAACGATCAAACAATCTTATCCCGGTATAAGTTTACAAATGGTTATCCTGTATATTTAATCGCCGATACAAGTCCACCCCGGCATTGGTTGTTTGCGATATATTTGAACAAGTACACACAGTAACATAGGACGACAAGATATTAATCTATTCTATATGCGTTATAAAAGAACAAAATTCTTCGGAAATAAAAGAAAAATCCTAGATCGCCCACTTATAGCATATTCAGTTGTACAATGCACTACGCAGCCAGTTGTTTAAAGTTACTTATAATTATTATCTATCTTTTGTATCATTAAAATAATTAATTAGTGTTACATAAGAAAAATAAGTACACATATATGTATGTCTCATGTGCGTTAATTACTTTTCTTCTTGAATTTACTTTATATTCTTGTATTACATTCAGAATAATTCCATCCTATTTTATAATTAATTACTTGTTTCTTTTCTTTTTTTTCATTTTATCTTTCTTCTAACATTCTATATCAAGGTCCTTCAACTTAACATAAAATCAATATTTTTTCCGATGTCTCTCTCACTTGCTAAATGTCAGTCCCCCATGCTTAGGAAGCTCGGGGTCCAATGTGATAGCCGTACAAGACAACCCCTGTACGTTTATTGTTTGCGATATACGCTTGTACAACGCCCTCTGGTGTATAGTCTAGAAATTATATACATTATACCATGCCAACGATACTATGACTACCTCTTCAATCAGCCGACTGACTTCTACCCTTTATATTTGTTATTTATAACTTTTCAAGATCAATAATATTTCTGGCTGTAATATTATAATATAAATTATAAGTAGTAGAAAACATATGAAGCGTATGAAGCAAAAGAAACGTCATGCCAGTTAGTTAACGTTTAATGCCTATTTTGATCTTTTTTTTGTGATTGTAAACCACATGTATGTTTACAAAGTAATTACCAGTTGTACAGCAATAAGTTTAGTAATCCATTAAGTACAGATTTAGATACATTTAATATTTACGAAACGATAAAAACAAAATTTTGCTTGACCATTGATGAGACGGAACAATTTTTTACGCTTTAAAAATCAGGATAACTTTTAAACATTGGCCCCACGAGTATCTCCTATGAAACGTGTCCACCACCACCAAACAAGAGTAAAATATTTCGTAAACTTCATCATTTTAATATTAAATAATTTTTTGTTGCTT
The DNA here is from genome assembly GCA_018251515.1 of Cecropterus confusis. Taxonomy (NCBI): domain Eukaryota; kingdom Metazoa; phylum Arthropoda; class Insecta; order Lepidoptera; family Hesperiidae; genus Cecropterus; species Cecropterus confusis. The sequence continues at coordinate 7,428 of DWTU01000928.1, forward strand.
TAGAAACTTGTGTAACAAATGAGCATGTTCACCTAATAGTAAGTACAACTGCAGCACATAAAAATTTGTAATTAACCCTAGACAGAATTTAATTACTATTTGTTTGACCATATATGCGTCTGCACCCTGGAGCACTAAGTTTGAACGCTATCAAAAATGTCTCTATCTTACCACACCCTTCAAATCAGAACAAAGCCGTGATTAACACTGCAGTTATAAGGCAGAAGTAGAAGTGATGGCGATGACACCAGAATCAAACTACAGAGTGATCTATCTTCATAAATAATGTGACTAAAATGCTGATAAATTATTTCTTACTTATTAATAAACATTGAAAGTTTCTTTCCAAACATAAAGACGGCGATGAATGATCGAATCGAGGCGAATATACACGGGTGAAACGACTTCGCTTCCACGCGCCGTCATTCGGCCATCTTCGGCTAAACTCGGCGGCCGTGTGAACATACACTAATACCCCGTAATAGCGCGGCTACAATCGTTTAAGCTTATGCCAGCAACCTCTCGATATGTACTCAATAAAAGGTTTTTTAACGTTTTTCTTTTAAGCTCTTTAGCACTGACTTATTGTTTTTGTATTTGTACACGTTCTAATAAATGTGATACAATTTATTGTTACTATATTTAATAAGTGAATGATTGTTCTAATCAACTATTTAAAACAAGTGCTTCAGTACAATATGATTAAATAACTTCGGGATCAAAATCCGTAAAATATTTATCCGAAAGCAAAATTTCGTAACAATTTAGTAATCTATTTAAATAATTAAAAACGCCTAGAGAAAAATGCGACTGACAAAACTATGGGCACTTGTAACTTGTAACGATACTTAATTTTTTCTGCCTTTAGAAATTCGTTCTTCGTTTTGGTTGAGAAATAATTACGTGCCGATGTAATCAGTATCGTTTTCACCGAATTTCAGACTTTTAAAGCGGATTTGTTATCAACTAACCGTAATTTGTTTTTCAGTTACTTCCAAAAGGAGAGAGTATATCTATTCTCAATGGATACATCTTTTATGTATATTCAGCAATTATAGGAACTAGTTTTTACTGCCCACGTAAAAAGCAAGGTTGGTAAAAAAAAATCATACAAAATAGTTATTTTTTTGTATTTTTTTATTATTTTACCCGCTGACTTAATTGCCGGATCTTCTCAGTTGAAGTCGGGTTCCGATCCGGTGATAGAGTAAGAACAAATGTTTTGATAATTTGCAATTTGCCCTAATCCTAATGCCCTAATTTGCATCCAAAATAAAGACATTTTATTTACTATACATTATTGATATTACATTGATTACTGTGTACGGGTTTTCGTCATAATGAGAAAGGCGATAGTCCACTAGATTGGTAGAGTTGGATGATCCGCATGGCCGAGCGCTCACCGTGTTGTTACACGCAGTGGTTCCACGTTCGATCCCCAGCTGGACAGGTATGATGAATTTAGATTTCTGTTCTAGGTTCAGATATTTTGCAATCGACTTTGTGTGTCAATCACATTCTCGACACGAAGAAATACTTATTATCTAAGTTATTTTAACAATTAATCAATTAAGTACAAAAATCTTACAGAACTTCTTTTATACAATAAGGCAGGTAATTGTCCATATTTTATGGACAATCTTCGCCGAAAAGAAACTGATAATTAATTCCTTATACGCATGTAAATTAAAAATATTAGAAATTCGCACCCCAATTCTCGGAGGGTAAGTGCGAATTACAAATCTCTACGTTATAACTTTATCATCACAATATGAACACACCTTCTATCCAACAAAGTTAAATTAAGATAAATTTTAAAAACTAATCCCTAATTCTTTCGTTCTTAGTCTCAGCCTATTCCATTTATATATACGTCACGTCGCCATACATATTTCATCTTTACATCGATTCTATAACGCATAAACTATTCTGAACTCTCTTACCCTAGTCATACAGACCACGTGTCAGTACAACCATAAATGTGAAACTATATATATCATAGCACCCTAAGCTACCCCTATACATTTTGCGCACTTCGCTATGGGGTAGCGTGACTTACGTTACTATTCTGCAGATATGATCAGGGGTTGGTTTTTAAACAAACTTATTAAACCCTAAGCTTTTTACAGCTTTTATCATTCTATTTTTATTTTTAAGTTCATATATGGATGTAGTTAAATGGAATTAGAGTAATAGCTCTAATATAAGAAAGAAAAGTCATCAATATTCAATTTATTAATATGATTTGAACTGACACCGATACAACTCAAATTTGTTTTACAATTTTATCATCTATTTTTTGTTACATTATAGTGAAACATGTCTTTTTTTAAGGATCCCAAAACGATAGTGTATTGACATCGACTAAGAGCCTTTTGCCCTTCTCGCAGGTCTGTATATAAATAACGCTTTCTACACTCATAGCTCTACAGTAGGATTTTCTCCTGTGTCGTGTGTACCATGGACTCACAAAGACGTATACACAAACACACAGACCCAGAATAGAAATCCAAATTCATCATTCAGATGTCTGTCTGGTCGGGGATCGAACCCGGAATCTCAGATGTCTGTTTGGCCGGGGATCGAACCCGGAATCCACTGCGTGTGAGACCGGTATGGTGACCGGCCCACCACCTGGGTCGTCCAGTATGCACGATGCATGACTGCCAGGCATCCTATTATTTTTAAGGTACTTTCCAGTCAAGTGTCGCCGAAAGACGCGGGTTAATTCCCTCGCGTGGACGAGTCATGCACGCGTGATAAGAAAAAGCCAAAAGCAATCTCATTCTGTAATGTATCAAAAATATATCAAATTTTTCGAATGTCTTTTGTTGAGTACTTGAATTTACGCAACCAAAACTTCGGGTCGTAATATAATGGACATAAACTTCTAAATGGACTAAGGCCGCCAAGACTATAAATGAAATCTTAAAAAGCCGTAAAGAGTCATCACTATTATCTCTTTCCGTTGGAAGCCGGTCAATCGTTACGTCACTAATCACATTGTTCTACAGACAGCGAATAGGCGATACGCTATCAGTGTATTTAATCGCACGGGTTTTTAAAATAAATTTTATAAAATTTGGGCTATTTTCCTAGTGTGTGTGCAGTGGATCGGTGGTTCATGACTCGTAGGGTTTGTGGTTTAAAAGAAAAAAAATAAGATGCAAGAAATTTAATGAATCCTTTACAATAGGGCAGTTGGTACCGTTATGTTGGATAACTTTAAATGATTTTCTCAGATTTTTTTTAAATATAAAAGAATGGAATAACCTTATCAAATGTTTTTTTGAATAATAGTGTCAATTTATACCGAAATTTTGAATTTTTAACTCTATTTCCGTGCATTTACAAAAAAAGAGAAAAAATTGGGCTTTAGAGAGCATTCAAAGTTACCTTGAGTTTTGGGTAACTTAGAACGTAACTATTTTGGTAAAAAAAACATTGAATTTTGATAGCTTTAATATCCACGGGTTACATTGAACTTTTATTTTGGAAAAAAAATAGAAGAATGAAACCAGTCATATTCAAAGTTACAAGGAAATTCAAAGTTACCCAACTTGACTGACTATTCCTGTCCAAGAATCTCCCACTAAATAACCTACTCTATTAAGAGTTGCATTTTAGTTGCATTTTCAACGTTTTGCAAATTAAAAAGTTTAAAACAAATTATAATTATTATAGGGAAATCTTAATAGAGAACAATCTTTACTTTAAAATACTTTACAGTGACCTATTATATAAAAATAAGCAAAAATATAATGATAATTTTCATTATCCAACAATTTCTTCTGTTTAATCCATACATCGCTCACGGGTAAACATGTATTTAAAGAATTTGTATATCACGTTTATCGTCATTCGTTACGCTCTCTAGTGTTATCGTCACACTAAGATTTCTTTTATTTCACCTATTAGTGGCCCACAGCTGGGCACGGATTCTCTTTTAGATTGGGAAGGATTACAAATATATGATAAAAAATGTTATATGCTGGAAAAGTACAGGGTGATTGCATTAACAATCCTTCCAATACTTGCACAAAAAAATTCACTCCGGAGGTTATGTACGTACATACACATTATATGTTCAGACTTGTATATAGAGGTGTCAGTTACGGTAGAAGTATCGTAGTTTTCACTTAAAAAAAATTGCTAACGTTAATTTTATCTATAATTAACAACACAATCGAAAGATTACACATACATTAAGAATACTAACAGTACCTGTCAGAGAATCGAACCCCAACCAACTCAAATTAGCTGGCCAAATACCTTCCACCGTTTCATATCAACATTCCCTAGGCATATGTAATCGTAGATAAATAAACATGTGCCCGAAAAGTATGAAAAACTCAGTCAATATTAACCCTGACCTCGTTCCTTCAAGGATTCCACTAACATACTTGTACCAGCATACGCCTTGTTTGTGACACGATAAAAAATATTTGCAAGTTTAAAAATATACGAAACTGATTATTATTTTCTGCAAAAAAAAAACACTTTTCGTTTTTTTCTAGTATTTCTACTGTGTTGTTTCAAAATACAATCGGATATTAGGTAAAAAAAATATGTTCATAATTTGTAATTTTCATAATGAATATATTAAATTCTGTAATAGAAACAATTTGGTCAGTCATCTTGCAAAAATGAATCAAGTCGTGCGGATGACAAGGCAGTCTGGTCTAATTACAATGCTTACCTTTAATTTTGAACGTGACAATCATATCAAAATCATTCATCATTATCAAGTCTTTACAGTCCGACTACTGGGTAAAGGTCTTAAAATGGGGAGGATTAGCGCATAATCCACAAAGATGTCTAAAAAAGGATAAGTAGTGTAAACATTATGTTGCTTTATGTTGTTTGATGTTGATCCAGATTTGTTGATCCATCGGGCTTCGAGGTCCACTGCTGAACCTAGGCCTCGCCTAAGTGGCGCGACTCCAACCGGTCTAGTGCATTATGAATCTAATAGTTGGTGTTGTTGAATGGTGGTGTTGAATCTAATTATTGATCAGTTTCTTGATCGACTACAGCAGTAACATAAATTTCATCTCTTTTTCCTAAACACCTTCCTTTTTTTGAAATAAGAAGTGTCCTACAAAGTACCTACATTTCATTTAAACTTCTGTCAAAATAGTTTCAGTTTGTTTCCAAGTTCACTCGAACATAATTTTTAAAAGGGTTTCTGTGTTCGATATCGTGCAAATAGATATGAGATAAGAAAAATCAGTTAAAATAACCAACAGACGTTTCAATTTTATTATTACGGTATATTTTAGTTGGCGCCGCAACTCTTTACATTACTTATGAAGTGTTTTTACTATTTCTCTTTTACTATTTCTGCTCCAAGTACTTAACCTTTAGGTACTTGTCCAGTATTTCACAGACAAGGTATAAGAAGTTAAAATGTTAATTTCATCAAGGCATCGAATTAAAGTGACATCAGCTTTGAAGAGATCCTCTCCAAATATTTCCATTGTCGCAGCGCTCAGTTCATTGTTCATTCCACGTTTTGTACGTGGTGTCGTATACAATGTTCTGCAGTGGCCACTCGTTCCAAAGTAGACATGTTAAACTTCGTGTATATGCTTATTTATTCTCTACAAATATACAATAAGTGTTCATCGTATATGGAATACATTTTAAGTTTAATTATTACAAAAATACTAATCTTTACTCATTTTATTTTGTCACCAAACACAAGACCATCGATGTCTGCTAAGTAATGCCTGATATCAACTATCATATACATATCAGTAGACGCGCACGTGTATGAATACACACATTCTTAGTTAATTACGACTACGCTTGTTCTATACATACAAGGTACATATACAAACCCATTGTAATTTTTTAGACTTAACGCTACTCATTCTTAGACTAGAGATAGTTTGGTTAGTAATCATCATATAAATAAGACACATTTATGTCCATTAAAGTATTTTCCACATCGCCTTTACCCATCTAGATTGACATAGCTTTCTAGGAAAGCGAATGATTGGAATGGCTTCAATGGAGTTCAAGATTACTTCTGACATAGAAACCGTCTGTTTATAATAACTACATTTGCATAATACTTAGTTCATGATCAATGACAATTATCATCGTGACACCGAGACATTGGCTTCGTGGCTTAAATACATTATTCTGCTGACTACAAAGCCGAGCAGAATTTACAATCCGTTTTAATTTTGCTAATTACTCAAAGTTCTGACCTTGATTCGTAAAAATACATTTTTTACGTCTTCTCTCCCTAATTTCATCCTTTCCAAGACTTCGGAAGACAAGCAAGATATTTTCAAGCTAGCTATGTTCCATGACAAACAATTCAACAAGATATTGTTGTTAAAAGATCAATTTAGTACTGGCAGCCATTAAATATAAAGTTAGCCCCATTTGTATATCGGTCGTTATACACCGGACCACTTATCTAAGTGCACGTATACGCACACGTATCAAGAAGTGACGTGCTCGGTGTGGCCATTCACTCGACGACAGTCCACCGACGCATACCGCTATACACAACTCAACGTATTAGCCTTAAATGGGAAGTGAGCTACTCAACGGATTGATTGATCTACATGCAAACACTTCACGATTAGTTATTCCCGATCTAAGATGAAACGTGAAATTGTATAATACGCTCTTCTCAGGTATTATCAGGGTATGGAAGGATCTTTGAAATTTTAATAGCAAATTCAATCCAATTTAGAGTTGCAAGTCAAGGTACATCAGCAGTTTGTTTATTGTCCGTCCTTTAATATACATTTCTGTAGATAAAAAACACTTGCATTAATTATAATGTAAACACTATTGCATTTCTATGAATTGACAACGTATAATGAAGAGAAAGCGATAAATATTAATATTCAAGCGTTATTTCACTTTTACTTAAGTAACGATAAAAGTAATCCAGTAACGAAATACAAGTACTTTAATCTGAATACGCAGATAACAAAGTATCATTCTCTTTATTTCTGTACATGATTTAACTGTTTGTATCAAAGAAATGTCACATCGGCATTGTGACGTAACGAGAACGATGCTTGAACAACGATAAACTGCGATAGCATAATGAATTAATGTATCCGCAGCTACATGTGTATCGTTCACGGATCATTGAATTCAAATAGCGAGCAATTTGACACCGATATTGGTATCGTTGCGAAATGTAGGTACACAAATCTTAGCACCGAAAAATGTGTCAAGATCGAAACCTGAGTACTGCAGCATAACTTCATCGGATAGGTATGCGGCATTTTAACTTTTTTGTTTAAGTTTAGGCTTTTGACGGAAAC
>DWTU01000929.1:0-14726 GCA_018251515.1 Cecropterus confusis
AAACAAACTATACCTACTACTACTCTTTTATTGCACTCAACATAATAAGTGCTATAGTCCTAACTTGGACTATACAGATATACGGTTTTGCCAAAAACTCATACTTGCCAAACCATAAACTAATCTTATATTTTTAAGCTTTGTTTTAAGTAAACGTTAGGTATGCTTACTACGTATTTTTTATTAAATGCATCAATTCGTCGATAATTGAACAATAGTCAATCAATCGGCAATCGAATATTATAATTTAAATTAATGTTGCTCTAATATAGGCTAATGATAACGTACTTGTTCTGGCAAAAATTCATACGAGTCAAACCATAGACTAATTTTATATTTTAAGCTTTGTTTTAACATAACACTATGTTTATTGCGTATTTTTTTATTTAAAACATCTATTCAGTTGCTAATAAGGTCGGTTGGTTGACATTCTTTTTGAAGTTAACCAGGTACATATGATTATTTTAATCATCTTCTTTTAACAATAATAAACTACATTTAACTGCGTATCTAGAAGTTAACTGACTACTTACTCGTCATGTCCTGAACAATCATTTTAATGTCGCAATCTACAGTAAGTTGTCGTGTCAAATTCATGACTTATCATTTATTGTCAATTCATGTCATTTGACATGCAAGATTATGGTACGCGTCTTGAAAAGGAATGTGACGGTATATAATTTTTAAAATGCTTCAGTTAACTACCTTAAAATGTAAAGAACGCGATATCGGCTCTCTGATCGCGACAAGAGACAGGGCGGCGCAGGCGCAGCGCTCGGCCCGATTTGGCTGACGTCACAATTCTGACAGCTTAAACATTTGTCGAACGCCGGAGATAGTGTCACTGATAACCCAATCCCTTACAACAATAAGAACACACTTAGCATGTTTGCACCTGCGCGCCAACAGATACATCTCGTTGATGTTTTAGCTGTAAAAAATACCCACTTTCGTACAACTCCACCAGCACCGTATCTAAGTTATCAATGCCGCCCTTAAAACAAACATTTATCTCCAAAGAAAAACAGAAAAAAATGTCACCACATTCTTCCATTCATTTTACGTGCGCGATGTTCGTTAAATCGATTCGAAACGAAACATCATTATTGGTCCTTTATCATACCGTGATGCTGATATAAGACGAGATAAAATCGTGAAGAAAAAAATGTGAATAGTGTTTTTTGTGCGGGCAACACCGTGTGAGACACAGAGTCGCCTGCGCCGCGCCGCGGGGCGGTTTCCCGGGAAAGCGCCGAGGGGCGACCTGCTTCGATATTCAACATTTTTACACCCACCACAACGATGTCATGCCGTTCGTTTTGTGAACAATCCTTTGTCTGGAATTTACGAGTCGAGCGAGGTGACAATGTTTGTTAGAGTTTACGCATCCTCAATGCACACAATGCGTTTTTTAATAGCCGATGACTTGTGAATTTGTTGTGATTGATTGCTCCGCGGAGACGCGCCCCGACGAAAAAATCCCGCGGATGGCAACCTGCCGCGACGTCCAAGAAATGAACAAACATATTTATCTATCATTTATAACTTATTAGCGCCGAGATACCTACAGGGTACGTACATATTTTAGAGAATAAATTATTGATATGTTTTTGTGAAATATATGCTTAAAATGTAAAAACAGAGATATATCGTAATATGTCTCTATGTAAGTTTTGAAGGCTCAAAACTTACTTATAAAATTTATTTTGTTCAGCCTAAGCTATTGCTTCCAGTGTATCGTTCGTTTATTTACGACATGAGTCCGGATACAAACGAGTAATCCACAAGTAAATAAATTTTATTCAACAAGTACATCGTTTAATAGAATGAAACGATTAGAGAAATCATGCCACTATTTTGGTTAGTCATGCCATCACATCAGTACGGGCTGAAGAGATAATCACGGAAATAACTGCGCCTGACCACTGGACGTGGATGCGTAAACAGACTCAATAGCTGCTTAATTGAAATTTATTTCTCATTTCTCAGTATCAACAATCAATATTATAAAATCTCCAAAGCCTATTCTCACATTGAGCCACAAACGAGTTCTACTCCAACATAATCGAACAATATAAAGAAGGAGTAAAGGCAAACAAAATTTCAATAACAAAGAACAGCCATGACAAATAAACATATTTCACGAGCCAAAATGGCTGCGGTCAGGTGTCACGAGTGTCCCTCCCGCGCCCCGCGCCCTTGCCGCCCTTAAGTCTTCTTTTTTCTTCAAATAATCGATGCATTCTTATGAATATGATCCTTTTACATTTGTCAACGTATCCGTTCCGCGTATTATCGTTCCTTGTTAGATGTTTCACTGCAGAATTTTCCGGTATATAAGTCATAGTGAATTTTCATTACACGCGATCAATTTTACGCTGCACTGGTAATGAAATAAATGTCAAAAAGGATAGTTTAAATAATCAGTATAAACACCAATGTCACAGCATCCGTTCATTTTTCAACAAATAATACGGTGCGATAACACGAAACGGACATAACTCAAAAATACAAGAAGTCAACGTACTTGCTTATGAGAGGATTTAAAATAATTTAACATGAAATTATTTATTGGTCGTACGTCCCGCTCTTACCACCAGAAGCCCTGGTGTAAGGGCTAGTGTGATCTCCTTCACTCCGCCATCGATCACGCGAGGTGTGACGTCACGCAGAGCCGTCGTGTGCGGCCCGCCTGAATTTATTGCGTCTGCGCACCCAGCCACCACAGAAGTACTACGTTTTATTATGCTTGGAACCTAAACTTTTAATTATTCAAGTGTCATTTTTCTCATACACATCCATTTTTTTTGGAACTATAAAATTGTGAACGACAAAAAATTATATATTCAATGCAATTCTTTTTCTAATTCGGTTTCTACAAAATCTAGTCCCTTTATTTCAAAATTGACATGTGTCAGTGTAAAAGCTGCAATCGTATCCAAAACTAAATGTTTTTCGTAAATATTTACCATTAAAATGTGGCAGATTGCCTATTCGTTAATACTCAGAGTGTTCAGCCAAAACTGTGGACATGAGTGCAAACTGGATCTAATACTCACCGTGGGTCCTTTAAGAGACTTATTGGCGAGACTCAGTTCAGACACCACAGAAGCGCTCAGTATGAACTGATGCAAAGATGAGAAGTAATTTCTATTCAAATATTAGAATTCATTGGCGTATTTAAAGGTAAAAATAAACTTGATAGTGTAAATGGTATAAATGTGGATCGCCCGCTTCATGATGAAGGTTGCAACTCAGATCACGGAAGATTTGTATAATCTGTATACGATTTCATTCATACTGTCCATCGGCACGGTCACAGAGAGTTTGGAGTTGATTGACCTGCTGGAGGAAAATGACGAAGTGTAGATTTGTAGTAAATGTAGTAATGATTGAATGTTTTTCATATATCCAATAAAACGTTAAAAGTCCAGTTTCTGGTATTTTATTGTATTGTTATCAGTATTATTTATTCTAATTTATAAGTGTGATTTAAACAAAAAATCTAATAAATAATTATAATGTTTCTTACATTAATTCTCGGAAAGATTCAAGTGCAAAATTTCCATCCAAAAGAGCTGTTATTTTAAGATTAGGACTAGAAACATTCAAAACTTACAAATGGAAATAAACTTAAATAATCTCAAATAATTTAATGTGAGAGCTTCTCACTTGTTTCTTCAAATCATATCAATTAATTTAAATAATCATAAATGACGACTCTCCTTGTGGTACATACCGGTCTGAAACTACCGACCCTCCTTGTGGTACATGTGGTCATACCGGTCTGAAACTCAGATAATTTCACATTCGATTTCCGGCCAGGCACACTGTAAATGACGAGTTTTGTTTTCTGTATAGTGTGTCGGTGTTTTTGTACCCGTTATTTTTTCGGTGTTGTGCGTTGATGGCGCTCACGACAGACAATCCTTGTGTAGTATTTCTGTGACCTTCGTCTTATTAGAAAACCTTCAAATAAGTGTATTTTATTAGATTACTTTGCAATCTAAATCTAAATATGTAGTTTGAATTAATATAAATATTAATAATGTACCCACTAAGTACGACAGAACTATCTTTCAAATCTGGTCATTCGATCTCTTTTCAGTAAAAAGAACCATCAATTTTGTAATAAAAGTGACCAATCAATCAAAACACTGTTTAGTGAGTGAGTGTGCATTTCGTGTTTATTTGCTACAGAAAAAAATAAAAGATGCTGTGAATGACGTTTAGCGTAGTTGTAAGAAAAACAATTATATTAACGAACTTTATCGTATTTGTTTAGGAATTATTCAGGTAAAGCTCCCCAAAATGCGCACTCTTGAGCTAATGGTGCGCATAGGAGTACGCATTAAAGGTATATTTATATCAACCTAAGGACTGAGCCACGGTATCTCTTTTCAGTCTTTTTTTAAGAGTAGATTCAGGCATGCCAAGTTGTTCCACTGCCTATCTTTTACCATTAATGAGCCTCTTCTATTACTCGTATCCATGTTTTCTCTTTGACATTATTTGTCTTGTTCTCATCCTAAAAAAATTGTATAAGCAGAAGATAGTATGGAAATTAACGACGCAGACTTATTTATAAAATTATATAGATACGAAATGAGATACTTATTGCTCAACAGTGCGCGTGCACTCAATGTAATTTAAATAATCAATAATATATTATATTATTTACTTATTGTACAATGCGGTTCTGCGCATTCTTGTACAATCCTGAGTTAATAACTTTGTAACATGACTACTGCCATCTATTGAAAATCTATTACAAACTACTCGGCTAGCAGGTACTTCGATAATCACTTAATTGCAATAAAAACCAAAAATATTTCTAACTTTTTGTTTTCTGCTACAATTTGATGTACAAAAAGATGTAATGTTGCTTTATAGGTCAAAAACAAGTTTTCTTACTTAAATCTTCAGACAATACACGGATTACTTTATTTTTTCACATCGACTAACTCATTATTATTAATATTTTCCTTTGTATGTCTTTTTATCATAATATTTTTTTTTGTAACGGTGCTTTTGTTTGGAGAAATAAATTCTTTCTTTCTTTCTTTTGTTCGCGATGACGTTTGACAACTAATGTCGCGGTAAACCTTGCGTGGCTATGGGCCAATTGGCCATGCGTACTCTTATACACCGCGCACTCTTGCACCACCTTACCCCATGTAAGTTGCACCTTTAGGTGAAATAAATGTATTTTCTGATATATTTTATATCTCTGATAATGTAGACGTCGGAATTGTAGCCGCTCTCGTGATTAAAGTTTGAAATCCCAGCCAAATAAACCTAGAAAAATTCGCTTTTTCTTGGCACATAGTTCATACAACCACCACATTTACCCATCCAACCTTTTAACGGACCACATACATAAATACAAAAGCAATTGTCTAACATAATTTCCATATACATTTTAAACGTATTCACTCTTCTACTCTGCTAAAATGTGTATAATTAAAATACTCATACAATCCATACATCCCAAAACAGAGTATATATTGTAAAAACGTAACTTTATCAGGAAAATTAATTACATATATCGTAGTGTAGCTCATCGGACTGCGATAATAAATGAGTAAAAAAAGAAAGCATATAATATGTAGCATTTATACGTGTGTGATTTTGGGAATGGATAAAAAGAAATCATTGCGTTTTACGTCACGAGAACGTTTTACGTCATAAATCACAAGAAAAACGACTTACAATACAAACTTTTATGAAATTACATTTTCTACTAATTGCTTACACAAAAACGTATTGAAATAGACGTAAACTCAACGCTACTTGCATATTGACATTTATTTGTGTAGCATCGCTCGTCGCGGCCCTGCGTCAATCAATGAGATATGTAGCTTGGAGCGCCACTAACGTGACATTTATTTATTCTTCAGCGTGTCCCTGTCGTGTCTTGCCGTTACACGTTTACACGGCACCCGATCTTCTATTATGTCTCGTGTATTTATAGATTCATTTCCTTTATGATCGACGTTGGGAAAGTACCGCGGAGTGCCATACAATTTAATAGGTAGAAGTTTATTGGTACATTAATACGTTTTATATTATATTATTATCACATATTCTGCATTATACAAATGGAAATAAAAAAAATGGGTTGAGTGTATGAATATTATTTTAGTTAGCAAAAATTAATAAGATTGGATTGTGTTGATAATGATATCCGTATTTAACCAGATTTTTAAACACCAAAAGATAATTATACCTACATATGTAGCATTTCATTCACACATATGACACACGTGTAGGGCATCTGTACTATAATGTACATAATTCTGAGTAACGGTAGATACTTGTCGCTTCCATAAACGATACATCACCACCCTAAATAATCAGAGTCGCAAACTGATCTGCGTCGGCGCAACATTCATTCCTCTCCCTGACGCTTTTTTTGGGAATTTTTTTGTTTCCCGCCCGGGAATAATGTCATTAAGCCGCTTTAATGTTGTCAGTGAACGGGAGCGGCCGCCGCCCAAGGCGAACGTTTGTTGATACTTAAATTAGGCTGTTGTGACACGCCTCGTCCTTATGTTTGTACTAAATCTAATAAACGTCGCCAGCGAGGAGGCATTCCATTTATTATTCTAATGTAACTTGTCTTTTTAATAATGTTCTAACATTCTAAGGTGTCACTTAAAACTTAGAAGCTTAAATCATCCGCATGATAAGGTGGTTATTTTAATGTTATTTTTATACAAAGCGTTTCGGGATCGCTAGTCAGGAAAATATCCTGATGAATAAAATGGATCTCTTCTGCATATGAATATTCATGTAGTCTGTGACTAAGACTATTTACCATAAGCATGCCATAATAATCTTCAAAATATCTGTAACGCATGGAAAATTGGCAACTTCGTAAGTAGGTTCGTAATAGCTTTGGGAAAATGGGCTTATCAAGAAAAATGCTGAAAGCTCTTCTTCTTCAAAGCCGATGATGCATTGGTGATGCGGGTATTTTAAATGTTCACGGGTGACAGTGACTACTTTCCATCAGGTAGCCCGTCTGCTCTATTGTTAGGTTCATCGTAAAAAAATCAGTAACCTGACACTCATACAAAATATAACGCGTCAATATTTTCAGCTTGTAGCATTGTACTCATTACGTCAAGCAAGTCATTGTAGTCAATGGCAGTCGGTGGGTGTGCAAGCTAAGTGGCTGACCCTCGACACTGCATCCCCGAGGGGAGGAAGTCACATGTCGCGTTCACTCGGACACCCTGCCCACTCAAATTTGAGTTAGCGCACACCTCATTGTCTTCCGTGTCTCGGAAATGATACCGCATTGTTTTCTCTAATGTGATACTCACGGCGTTAATGTTACAAATTCTATCTTTATTTTGTAAGTTTAAAGGAACAATAGATTATTCGACTGTAAAATAAAAAAGCTCATCTTACTACTTCATCTATTTCTGTAAACGTAATGACGCCCTGTTGGAAATTATTCACCGCAAACCGAAGACTTGTCACGGCGCGGTCAATATTTTGTACTGTTTATTATTTTCTTTGATGTGCGACAATGCCGGAGGTTTATCAAGACATTTCATGGATTAACGCGTTTCTGTGACACTGACATCAAACGTGCACATAAATATTTTTACAGGAAAAATACAGAGTTAATAGTCGCGACATCAGTTTCGTAATATTTTATAAAGTAATGCTTAATACTTTGCGTCTAGGAATTAGCGATGGATGTACTCGTAGTGAGAAATCATTAGCGTGGTATCCGGCTTCATTCGTCGGGTCATCGTCCCAAATGACTGGGCTAGTGCGAAGTTGTCAAAATACCTGCAATTATGTGTGTAGGTAGGTGTGTCAGGTGAGGCAGATGAGCGGAGAGTGCTCAATCGGCAGATAATTACCGTCGCCGAGTGCCGCCGTGCGCTTCGCTGAAAGATTGACACGCGCGAGACCTGCCCGATGACTTGTTTATTGCAATCCGCTCTAATGCCTAGTTTACACTCGCCAAATACCCAGACGGATGCAATCGAGCTGCTCATTTTGTACGGATAATGTCGTCTGTGGCCCTGTTTGATGTGTACTCATAATTGCAGCAGAGTGGGAGCCAATAAATCGCACAGAGAATTCTCAGCTTCATACGTAACTTTGCAAATTAAACAATTTGGTAGACGTTTACAAATATACTCAATGATTTTTACTGAATACAATTGTTTACCGATATTAGTACCGATAACTTCGTTAAATTATGTGCTTAAAATGCAGACATTAACCGCACCATCGTTGAGACCAAACCGTTTATTAGGTGAGCGAGCGTCTCTTTAATTGTAACTGGTTTTGTGGGAGATTTGTCGTAAATATTATTCACAAATTGTGCGGAGAAGCAGCGGGAGCGCCCCACGCGGCGCCGATTTCTCACCGGCCTGCCTTCGCTGCCAAACACATTTTTTAACACCTCGATCCGCGTTTAAATCAAACATACACTTTATGGGTCCATCGACTTGATTCTGCCTGCGTTTTAAGGATATTTGCCGTGAGCAATTCATTCAACTTGAATAGGCGCACAAAATTCGTCGTTTGTCACACTCTCAATTGTATTATCCGCGCTGTTTGAATGAACATTGTTTCATATTTTACTAGGATATAACAAAGCAATAATAGTTGATATATGCTTGTTTCAGATAACAAAACTGAAGATCGACAGTAATCCATTCGCAAAGGGATTCCGCGACTCTTCACGTCTCACAGAATTCGAGAGGTATGTATCTTCTCCTTTAATATGAGTACCAGAGACTAATTGTTTTTTGTCAAATAACAATTTAAGTACATTAAAAGACCTTTCAAAGAATTTAATAATATCGAGCGGCATCAATAAATTAGAATTATAGACGCATATTACCTGGTTACAGTCAGCCATTGGAACGATTACTATATATCATGCGGCCAATGTATCCATTCATTAGGCCTCATTATTGCTATGACAGAATTTGGTATCTGCGTTCTCTAATCGTGCATTGGATACGCTCTCAGAAACAAACGCGAGCGACACTGATTGATGCCTGAGTGTGCTCAATTACATCTCTATCCTCATAGCCAATCGAATCGAGATAAATGTACGCACAGCCAACATAATGTTTGCTCTCCATCATTTAAAATTTTATCAGCCATTTCTTAAAACTCATTCAGAACTCGGTCCACATAAATGTCTACTTTCCGTTACCTAGATCATTAGTGCACGTCATCGATCATCGGTAACTTGTTCGTGTGTTTGCCAACTCAAATATTTTATTTTGCATTTCTTTGTTTGTTGAGATTCTATATCACGGGAGAGCACGAACGAACATCAGTCTTCCCCGAAGATGCGCGCTTCGGCGCTGCTCATTCTAGGTAGATTATAATACATTATTATTTTGAAATTTAATATAAAGTGGCAATCAAAACTTAATATTTGTTTTATCGTTTCAGGGAGACAATGGAATCGATGTTAGCGGAACAGCATTATCTACGTTCGCCATTGCGACCGTTTGATCTAGATCAGCACAATAATAACCTGACACTAGAAGAAAAGGCGATTCTTGCTGCCCGCTCGCAGCTGTTTCTTCGAGCGGCGTATCCGCTATATGGGGTCCCTGCGGCGGCGCTCTGGGGCCAATGGGCGTGCCTCGCACCACAGTTGCTCGCTCAGCAGCATCTGGCATCCGGATCAGGATTACAGCTGCCCCGGCCAGTGTATCCTGGTGGAGTGCCAGCGACGTCACTGGCTCAACATCGGTTTTCGCCGTATCCTCCTCGAAGAGCGTCTCCAGGATCGTCGCCGGATTCCCTGCGCGACGCTAGCCCGCATCCCCTGCCGCCGCACCCACCGCACACGCCGCACCCGCC
This sequence comes from Cecropterus confusis, assembly GCA_018251515.1. Lineage (NCBI taxonomy): Eukaryota > Metazoa > Arthropoda > Insecta > Lepidoptera > Hesperiidae > Cecropterus > Cecropterus confusis. Next base: position 9,862 of record DWTU01000929.1, read on the forward strand.
CCACAGTCCCACTTAGTGACTAATCGAGTAAACACTTCAAGAGATCTCACGCACACGTGGCACAGTATAAATAGAACAATAATTCACTTATGGAATGTGAAAATTTTACACGTGAATGAAGCAATCAACTCCGGATGAGAAAGATTCAGCTTATTGATAAGTCGATTCTCAGGCTGTGGCCGGTTCTTAACACATTGTTTTATTAGACATTTATTAAAGTTCGAGTGTTTTAGATGAACTCAAGTCATTTCGTGCTAACTTCACGATTATAGTGTTGCTTCTGGGCAATCGTCGTTTGTAATATATTGTAAAATAATATATTTAAAAATATAATTTTAAGACTGTAATTATTATTGTTACGATAATGTTGTATTATGTTCCTAATTTCGTCTCGTAATAATGGTTTACGAAGTTTGTGCTGTAGAACATGTTTAGATGAGATACAGATTTGGTAGATGATACCATTTATTATGTACCATTTCGTTTGGTGTTATAATGTCTACTGTTGGAAAATATTCTTCGATTAGGTGATATGTGCAATACAAAAAACAATGTTCTAGGGACGTAGACGTTTGTAGTAAGATAGGTTAATTAATTAATTGTAGAAATTATATTTGCTGTCTGTGTTTAAGACCTATTCCATCTGGATTAGTTTCAAAGGACACATAGAAGTAACTATGCTGTTACTCTGTAGTTAAATTATAATAGTTATTAAAAATAATATATTGATAAAGAATACAAAATTAAATGTTTGTTAACATATTTTTGTTTCGTTTTATTTTTATTTATCCCTTTATATATTTAACTAAATACTACACAATTCAAAGCTAAAGTTTGAAATAAATGAAAAATCATTTTTTTTTAAATAAATTAAAATAATTTATTAAATTGTTAAACGTTATTTTGGATTTTTGGATGGTACGTTTTTAAGATATTCAGAATTCAGTTGCACAAAAATTACATCATTCATGGCATGAATAAGCATCTCTAACGACACTCATTCTATATATTTCAATTTCTATTCAGTATATATCTACCTCATAGCAATATAGCGAAAAGTACTTATACCAGTTTTAGGCAAAACTGGTATAAGTACTGGTATAAGACCCATTTGAAATATATTTAAAAATAATTAGGGAAACCTATCTTAGAGTGAAATTACTACATGAGTTTAATTCACAAAAATCAATTATAATATACTTTACAGATTTAAATAACGAATATTTATAAAAGGTATTGCCAGACTTTTGTTTATAAAAGATTAGATTATATTGTCACCTTATAAGTAGTCGCTCAGATTTACAATTGTTTATCGAGAGGTACATTAGAAAGGCAATGATCTTAAGTGAACCAAAATAAATAAATAAAATAATATCACAATAAATATAATAATTTAAACACACTTAATATGCATAATTGTAAGTTAATTCACAAATATCTATACATTACTGTGATATATACATTTGTATATCACATCATCTATCCATCAATTCTCGTAAAAATGATATCTATATATTTTATGGATTGATCCAGATCTATGCAGTTTTTATTAATCTTTACATAACAACGTAAATAAAAATGCTGTTCATTTTGCTGTCCAATAACGCAAACTTAGAATTCTGTTATCAAACAAAAATAAATTACCATATTTAAAACCAAATAAGTATGTGTTACTATTCTTAGACATTTAAATGAGAACGCCTTACAAGTTATACATGCAGTCCTACATTGTAAACAAAATAATCAAATACCCCGTGTATTTACCTCTTTTTTATTCCGTTAGTCTAACAATTCAACATCTAAATCTAGCTTATTACTAAAATAACACGAATACAACAGTAGCTACTGTTATTAAAATCAACTGATAACTAAAACCAGAGTAAAATATTTTAATAACGGATGCAATTCCTCGACGCGTTCTCGGGAGAGAACCGGTCCGCGGAATTCCAGATGCAGACTACTAGATGGCGCCACATGTCACAAACTACTGCGTGAATGTGATTTTCGTTGGAAGTTCTGAGATTCAGATTTCAAGTACCAATCAAAATAAACATAAATTCGTTTTAGTGTGTATATTTATTTTTATTTTTTACTTTCATATTTAGTATTTTCTTTTTTTCTGTTTTGTTTTTGTATTTATCATGTTATATTTTTTTTTTTAAATAGGGGAACTAATTTTGTGTAACTGGGGAAAATTCTAGTATACCTAGGTTCCTAAGATATTAAATAAGTACCAAAAGACTAAACCAAAGGTTCACACTAAAGTTCTATTTTCTTTACTTTCTATCGCCTGAAGCAGCAGTCGGCAACCTTTTAAAAGCGCAGAATGAAGCCCGTTAGCTGAAAAATGGCTGGCAATAGACGAAACATTTTTGATGGAGTAAAAACATATGACCAAGCAAGGGGCCGCGAGAAGTTCTGGTTAGACCCGCAGGCCGCTAAGAGGTGGTCGCGGCAAGCGGGTTGCCGATCGCTGGTTTAACGAATTGATTAGTTATGGACATTGTTGTGAGCGCGATCTGACCGGTCATAAGTAAGGATCTTGAATATCAATCATGAAACTAATAGGTTAAGAAACTGTATGTAAATTCAGGCCAGTATGCTTATATAGGTAACTTGTACCTAATTTAGATTTGTCTTTATCCAAATTATTGACCCTTGTACCTGTTGATATTTGATCGTTGAAGTATGAAAGTCCCATGTGCCCAAAAGTCCCAGTTCTGCTGATTTTTATTTTTTGAGGATTTTGTTAAAATTGAGTTAGCAAACGAGTATGCAGTCCATCTGATAGTAAGTGGTTAGTGCCGCTCATTGACATTTGTAAGCAACTTCATATAGAACAGGCTAATCCCGAAGACTAGGATGGTCATCGCATATATAAGTGAACCAGATAGTGTATTTAGATGTCACTATCTCTAGGTTACCATTTGTTAACAGATTCCATCACTACCGCCGTCGCAGTGTTGTTTATAAGGGACATCCAGATATTATTTGCAATCTACCCTCATGCTCATTACTAACAAAACATAAACTCTTTCTACACTCATAGCTCTACAGTAGGATTTTCTCCTGTGTCTAGGGTGCCATGGACACAAAGACGAATACACAAAACCCTGACCCAGAACAGAAATCTTAACTCAACATTCAGATGTCTGTCTGGCCGGGGATCGATTTCGGGTCCCACTGCGTGTCAGACCGGTATGGTGACCGCTCCGCCACGCGGGTCGTCAGATGTAATGACTACTAATGAATGTATTTTATAATCTTAAGATCTCATTTAAATGAATTGTAACCAATTCTTTTGAGAATAAAACTGATCTTTAACAGATATGTTTCATTTGGTCTGAGATAGGTTACGTATAGATTTAAGCCACAGTTTATTTATAGTTTAATTAGTACCTACACTCGAATGGAACTACAATCTAGGTATTTGTACTTAGTTGAAGTATTTGAAGCAGCAAACAACTTATGGTTTCATCTAATAAATTGGTAAGATGCTTCTATGTTAACCATTGAAATTATACAGTAGGTAGTTAACCTATTGGTATTTTAAGTTGGTCAAACGATCTGCGATTAAATTGAGACGCTGATCCTACGGACTAAGTTGAAACGCTAATCCTGTGACTAGGATTAAAGGCAATAATTTTATATCATACTAGCTGACCCGGCGAACTTCGTAACGCCTAATGAAATAATGTGTCAAAATTCGATAAATATAAAATATACGAAAAAATACTGTAGTACATTATTTTGATATATCTCGCAGGGTTTAGCCAGCGTTTGCAGCGAAAGCGCAAGAAAATGTGTTTATTTACGACATCACATAGAAACCTCTAAAATTATCAGTGTCTCTGCTATATAATCTACTATATAATTGACAGGTAGTCAAAAGATGGCGCTGGCTTTAATTTCTATACCTGATATTCAAGTTACTCTATCGCAAGGAGACATTGATAAAACAACGTTTGCGACTGTCCAGTAGTTTTTGCGTGAAATCGGGACAACAGATATTCAAACAAATATTTCAAATAAACTATAGCCTATATGTTGCCGAAGACTAATAGCTTTATAACAAAAAAGTTTAATCAAAATCCGTCCAGTTGTTTTTGAGTTCAAGCCGCACAACAGACAGACAGACAGTAAATTCAAAATGTTTTTTTTTTGTTTTTGGCATGTGGTACTTGTATGAAGTCCCCTAGCGCAGTTTTTTTTTTTAGTTTTTATTCAATGTGCAGAATTGAACTCTTCTACAGTTTTATTACATGTATAGATGTTAATATATGTATTTATAACTCAGTATATTTTATATTGTTTTGTTCACATTTAAAATAATCACATAATTTTCCAGCCACCCATTGACTGGTAGAGAATGCCATCAGGCATTAGGTTTGCCCTATGACTTTATAGTATAAAGTGCAATAAATATATAAATAAATAAAAATTATTTAAAAAGTCTTGGATCATGATAAGCCTTTCATACACTTTAAAGTCACGTAAATGAGAAATTAGTACTAGAGAGTACGGTTCGGCCGGGGGAGTACCACACGTTTTCTTACGTGAAGCAGTTCTTGCGTTTAGATGGAAGGATATAGTTACTCATACAAGGCGATCATACTTATGTTCGGAAGAAGCACTGCATCCGTGATTGACTTCAAATTTTCCCTTGTTCTATATGAAGTTTCTTACAAATGTCCATGAACGACAGTAGCCATTAGGTGGATAATACGTTTGTTTGCTGCTCTTATAAAAATATATGTAAGAAAAATAATAAACGAAAAGCTATCAAAATTCATTGTAAGCTCCTACGAGCATATTAAATTTTGCGGTTATTTTCATTTATTATTGTTTTGGCACCACAGTAATCC
>DWTU01000930.1:0-14724 GCA_018251515.1 Cecropterus confusis
GAATTGCAAACAACTGACGACCCAAACCCCCAAACGAGTGGGCGTTTACCCCAGTGCTTCAACATTTTTATCGCAAAGTAGGACATTGGTTACAGTTCTTTAAATTTTGGCTCTTGTTAGACACCTTCAGCTTCGCCAAAAACTTCGGCCCATTTTGGCCGAAGCCGAAGGTTTTGCCGAAGGCGGCTTTATTGCCCGTAGGTGGCCGAAGCCGAAGTTTCGGTCGGACACTACTCCTCGGTAATCATTGTCTTGAATCTAATTTCTTACGTGTATTTGATACACCTAAATAATATAAGCTTTTCATTGACCTATTCCTAATCTACCAATCCGCACTTGGTCAACGCGATGGACTATGGCCTAAATTTCTCATTCTGGGAGATCCTGTCTCTAGCAGTGGGACAATAATGGGTTGACGGCGACAATGATCTATAGATCGGCACCATCGTCAATTATTAGAAATAATATAATTTGCAATGATTTATCTCATCTAAATCACATTTAAACAAAACTTTTATTAAAATTTAAATAAGTTACAAAGTAACCCATTTTATTTAAATATTTATTTTACAATTTACAATACACTGGAGAAATAAAAATCTGTGTACTTATATGGCGCCGATGTTATTCAGTACAGCAATCGAGCATGCAGACCACTCCACCATCCATGGACATCTGTAACTGACTCCAGAGAAAACTCCTTAACGATCGATTACAGATACATGCTTCCCTGAGGTTGTTCGCCTTACCCTTCAGAGTAGAACTTAGCGCCTTACACACTTAAGGCAGAAATAGTTTCAAATTAAGGCAGGTTATATACCAAACCATAAGCATTGAATATGTCGTTCTCATCCCTCCCGATTACCTACTACAATAATCCGCCGTCGACCAATTCCTTAACTAAGTCCGTCATTTTCTTCTTACATGCTGCGTTGGTGGTTAAAACCGGTTTTATGTTGGTGCCGTCGTGAAATTCTGGTTCCTCAGTTTCCTGGAAAAATAATAACTGTTATTACCCAAAGGATTGCGAGATACATTCATAATCCATAACCAATAGCCAGGAATTTTGAGGGGTTCGTTTTCTTTCCCAAATCACTGTTTATTTCCAAGAGGACTATTTCAGAGACTAGGCGACCTTTTTTGCCAACCGCCATTGTTGGACTACCCCTAAACAAAGCTATATTTACGTACATACACCAAATTTTAGCAATGGATATTATGAATATCTCATTCGCAGGTAGATAAGTAAATTTTGTTTTCATGACTTAAATTAAGTGATAGATAAAAGTAAGATATCTAATTGGTTTTTAGCTTTTTGGTGTTTTTGATGATCTCCAAAAAGATTAACCGAGATACTTCGTGACAATAGGAATACTGTAGCGGTGTTGTAACTATATTCATGAGCAAAATTTGAATATTATCCCCCTCGCAAGATAGATTAAAATTTAAAGAAGAAAGAACTGTGCGCCTATTGCAATCGTATATCCGGCCAGTCCTTAGCTTTGTAGCTAGCTGTACTGTAAATTTCAGATTTTTTAACTTGTAACCTAATGACGCATTCAGTTGTGCCTACCAGACGTATGTTTAGCGAAGAGAATTTTGGACACAAAGTCATGATTGCGTTTTTTTGACGATCAAATATTCATTCAGTATCTTACTTCTGGTTGATACAGATTGGGCGCTTCGTCGCTATCGCAAGTCATGATGTGATACATGTCCAGCGCTATGCCCAGCCCAAACTGACTGCTGCGCTTGAACTCATCCTGTAACCTGAAAACAGTTACCTTAGTTTAAAAGGTGGTTAAACCACCACGATTTGAACAGGGAGGTTCTACTGTCACTAGTTTTGTACCGTGAAGCCGTTGATACGTTTCATTGAAAGGGAGTAAATGCTGGTTGATGAAACACTAGAAAAACCACGTATCATTAGGAGGTAGGTAGGTAGGTGAGTTTATGTTGAAACTATGTTCCATGTGGAGTTGGTTACAGATATCAACGGGCGACCACGTCAGTGGTCGCTCCTATCAGTGACCACTTATCATCTGGTGGATGCTTGTTACCTTCTTCCATTTTATAAACATAAATATTATTCATTACATAGATTATTCTATAAGCTGTGACCCATGGTTGTGACATGATTAACCGTACCATCTAGAAAGGCATAATATAAATTACCATTATTTTTATTCAGTATATCGTGTCACAATTCACCACCTATCTCTACGGGTGGCCTGGTTGTGATGAAATCCATTTATATAATCTTCGTGTTTGATATAACCCACTATGGCTATGGTCCTTCGAGCCGGAAGAAAAGTATTACAAATGCGTAGCGGAAATTTGTACTCATTAAAAACTAACTAACAGAAAACTTACATGGTATTCAAAGCATCCTTATCCAGATACCCGCTAATAGTCCCATCGCTCATCTCCACCAGCCGTCGGTGGAGTTCCTCTCCGTAGTACTCCAGGAGTGAGGCCATGTGCTCAGCCCTCTGCTCCCGTTCCAGACAGATGTACATGATGTACGCTAGGTCTAATGCTGGTGAAGCATAACGGGCCACTTGGAAGTCTACCATGTACATCTGGTAAAGGAGTTGAAGTAAAAGTAGCTTTATCGATTTGTTCACAGTTGTACGATTTCTTGATTTGTTAGTAAGAAGCTTCATCGTGCAAGATTAATTATATTCGAGGAAAAAAATTGCTACGACGGTCCTGGTAAATTAATTTGTCATTTCTGGACAGTACTGGTCTAACCGATTAGTTGTCAAGATCTTTTCAGTACGAGGAAGGAAAAGAACAAAAAAGATATTACGTTTTTGAACGACACAATTAGGACGACGAATTCAGGATAGGCGATAAGAAAATCAACGGTTATTTTTTGACGATAAATTTCGGAGTCTATTTATGTTACAGCTAGCATTGTCAGAGACTAGACGATCGTTTTTTCGCCGACCGTTGCTATTAAACATTCTCTTCAAAAAGCTTCACCATGATCGAGAATGATAAAAATCTCAAGAACTTACCTCAGCAATATCGCCATCCGAATATCTAAACAAGAAGTTGTTAGTCCAGCAATCTCCGTGGCAGATGACGGCCAGTGGTTCCCTGGGCGCCACCAGCTCCATCATGGTCTGGAAGAATGTTTCCAGGTTGCAAAAGTTGCGCAGCTTATCCAGGTATACATCTCTGTCTTCTGCATCTTTTAACTCATCTTCCACAAGCGCGATTGCGTTCCGGGTTGCTTCCACGTAATACGTTTTGTAGTAATCCACGTTTTCTGGTAAGAAGAATACTGGAAACAGAACATTTATGATCCGTCGTAAAATACTCTCTATTTATTCATAGAGTGTATGTAAATTGATTTCGATCATTTTCGTATAAAAATTATATGGGCCAGACTCCGTAGATGTTTATAATTGGTATCAGTTTATTCGAATTGTCAAACCTTTATCTAATCTTTCGATTTCAGATTTTGTTTAAATCAAAATAGTGATAGCCTAGTGCTCGGTCGTCTCCATCCAAGTTCGAATCTTGGGCATTTAGATTATTTAGGCATCCACCTACTTTTGCGATTTTCCTGGTATGCGTATTAGGTAAACACGCTTAACATGCGTTTATTTAACTAATTATTATTTATCTAAACGGTGAAGGAAAACAATGCAAAGGAACTTATCAGTGACAAATCGAAATAAAGTTATCAGTGTGTGAAAAAAAGTTCGTAGTGAACCTCAGGGTGTGTGAATTTCTACCAATGCACACTAGGGCAACGCAGTATGGTGTACTAGAATGGCTGTCTCGCTCCTATAGAGGATCTGTGCCCATCAATCGGACAGTAGGAGTTGAAGACGTATTTAATATTTAGACTACAACCGATTATTCCTCGTCACTGATAATAACACTGATATTATCGCGCTATACCAAATCCCTTCAACAGGAAACTTTGATTTAGGTCAATTTGTCGCAGTGTGTTACTAGTGCAAAAACTATGCGTCCTCGTGCTACGCGCTTCAGTATAATTCACGAGCTGAAAAGCCGCGGAGCGTATGATTTTGAAGAGTTAAAAACGTGATTCTTCATCAACGAGATCGAAAATGATTCGGTCTTAATACTGCAAATTTACTGGAAATCTGACAAATATTACAAATTAAATGTGTCACTTAATTTTTTTAAAGTTGGATTCACGTATTACATCTGTGCCCTTAGCCCTTAGTACGAGTTTCTTTCGCTTGCTGAAAATTATTTACAATTTCGCCAATGCAATGTACATTGCATGTTTTTGTTTTCGTTTTCGGTCATAATTTGCAAAGTACTTCATTAATGAGTAACAAAAAATAAAACCTCACAGCCACAGGCACAATTAAAATCTTACCCTCAGTTACTCCATCTTCCAATAGTTCGTAAAATGCTTCAGGGTCATTGCACTTCATCGCTAATGACAGCGCATGAAAGTGTGACAATTTCTTCAACGCGAAATAACACTGCTCCGTACTGAGACCCTGTCTCCTGTCTGGCATCACAAAACCCATCTGCTTTAGGTCTTTTAAAATCACGAGATCGTTTTGCGCCAAGTAACATTTAGGTATAGATTTGAAGGGATGGGTAACGTTTTCCCACTGCGCTTGGAATTTTTCCATTGCTGGCCAAATTTTGGTGTAAAAGGCTACTTCGTTGCAAAAGAGCTCGTCGCTTTTGAAAGCCTCGCGCCGCAGTATACTTTCTGGTAGACATTTGTATATCAGGGACCCCTCCCAAGGTTCCTCGGTCTCCGAAGAACCGTCAGATTCTGGTAGCTTTCGTATCCCTTTTAGTGTTATACGGTATACCATAGAAGTGTAGTTGTCGCCTCTCTTAGAGCCAGGCGCCCCCTGAAATAACGCTTAAATTGTATACTGATGCCAAGACCATTATTACGAAAAGTACTATTCATATTAGTCATAATGCTTATAAAAAGATGCTCCCTACCAATACAAATCATGAAAATTATGTAAGTAAAACACAGTAAATGCTAATCATAAAAAAGGGTAATTATATGTGTAAATGTAGATTAATGTCTTAATTATAATCATAAATTTATTACCGCAAAAGGAAATGAAACAATAATCATAACTTTTGCTTCAAGACATTCAATTTAGGAATTATTTTGTAAACAGCTTACTAATCATAAATACACGGCACCATGTTCTAGCATAGCGGTTTATCGTAATTTTTGGAAGTAGAGACATCTATTTATTGTTTACCGTACTAAAATAACAATTACTTGAAACGGAATGCAACCGCCATTTTTATTAATGTCATTTTTAAACTTCATTCAACTATTCATCTTAGGCAAGTATACAAACAACGTGGAAGGCTACACAATTTATTATAATTATTTCCGACATATTTGTAGATACATACTTAATATCAGGTGTGATAATTGCTGATACAAACTAAGTATTATAAAATATCACAAACCTCAAATTCCTGTATAATGACATCCGGATAGTCTTCCCTTAACAGGTCCTGTAGGAATTCCAGTGTGATAGACGTCATGACTACCAGTCGACAGGCGGGTGGCGGGATATAGAATGCACTGACAAACCAAATGGGCAATGGGAATAATCGCTGATTAGGTGCTGTATGAGCATGATGTTTTTTAAATGAGGAATTATAGCTTAAAGAAAATATATTAAAAGGGACAAATGAATGAATAATTGATTGATTTTTGTCGTTTCTTCACTGCTGAAGATCATGTCCATTAAAGTCCCTGACTACTTCTTTTATTCTTCTCCAGACTTTTTAGTTTTCAACTGTTCTTAGGACAGTCGAAATGGGGTATCCGGTAACAGTAGCTATTTGATCACACCATCAGATAGGTGATCGATCGCGAGGCTTCTTTCTAGGTAACATAGAAATTTACCTAATACTACTAACCTATCATTGTGTTTAACAATCTCAATTCAATTTCAGGCCAATTCAATCCAAGTTCAGGCCAATTGAGTCATTTTATCTTTTATCTAATGCATATAATTAAATAGTCAGTAATACTTTTAGTGACCATTAATGTATATCAGAATGTCATACACATTTTGATTCAGCTGTAAAAAATTAGGAATTCTTAAATTTACAATTAATAATCTCGACGTTCCTTTTCAATCATTGGATTCCTGTACATGTTATTATTTGTGCATAAATTAGTAATTTAGTCTCCGAAACGTTGTTTCATTCTCTGATTTTCTCAAATCTAGTGAAACTTAATTTTATTTTCATTTACAACAATTAGATAAAGATAATGCGTTTAAGAATAATTAGTTAAAAGTTCTTAAATGTAGATAGATACTAATTGTTAATCCACGTAAATTAAATATTACATTCATTGTCACTATAATGTAACTGGAAATTATCAAATTTGAATAGAAGGCTACCCGGACTTGGCCAATGGATATTTTGTAATAAATTTTCATTATGAAAAGAAATTCTGAAAAGCTGTGCCCAACAGCACAGTGGGGCATATTAACCGATGCTAATACCAAAACTTGGTCACCCTATGCACGGGAGTCGTGATTGAATTGTTTCAGGGGGGTTCTATGATTGGATAATGCCGGTTCTCTCATCTAAAAATGTTTTCGCCCTTCCGCCTTGCGCAAGATCGTTCCTGTGTCATTATCGCAAGTAACCTGCGTCATTTTATTGCAATGCAACGATACTGTGAGAATTATACGATTGGTGCAATCAGTGCGAGATCATTATATTTGAATTTTATAGATATAATTATAAGCATATTATTGTTTATAACTGAAGCCTCGCTTTTGCGTTTATAAATTAGATTGTTAGATACAAAAGCAAATATTTTTAAATAAACAAAATTCTTGTTGATCCTTTCTGTTTCTTTGATCCTTTCTGTTTTTCTGTTGAAAATCTTTCTTTTACTATTTTTATATTTACATCAGGTCGTTACCATAATAACTTTCTTATGAAGCCTTTTAAAATTGATCTCGTACGATCTATTCATTATTTTAACTTCATTACTATTTTGCATTAATTGGAACGTTTTGCAGTAAATTTGACGTTCCCTCCATGAGTTCTAAACGTTCAAAATCTAAATTTGAATCACCGCAGCTCTTAATCTTTCTGTCTCAGTTTAGTTTGAAATTAGTTCAGTTTTAATCATTTCATAATAATAATATATTTTTCTTAAACTCATTGAATATTAGTAAATAATTTACCTATAAATGAAATTACTTTAGGCCCATTGATAATATAAAAGATAAATGTCAACATCGAATAGGTTAAACAAAATAAGTATTTGAAAGTGTTTCAGTTTTTAACTGTCAGTCAGTTACACCAGTCGTTTACATTTCCAGTTTTTCTAGGTTGTTTAATCGAATTTAAAGTGTTCCAGAAAAAGTTCGTTAGTCCGTCGCTTCATATTTTTTTACGGTTTAAAGACAAAAGTGATAATAAATAATTAAAAATGCCCGTTGACCAAATCCAGTACTCCGAAAGATATAATGATGACACTTACGAATACAGGTGAGTAAAATAATACAAAATTATGAAATTACTTATAATTTACATTAAAAAATAGATAATAATCCATTAGAATTCACAGTAGTCTTAGGTCAAACGGCTGTTTCCTACACCACTCACGTAATGAGTCCCAAATTGTATATTTATGCTGTAACATATGTGTGTTTAGATGTCCTTCAACATATTTGAATTTATGAAGGAATGTTAATATTCGTAACCGTAAGCAGGATAACGTCACACATTAAGTAGTTACTTATATTTGATAAAACAATCAGCCATAATAATAGCAATCAGCTATAAACAATCAGCCTAGAATAGTATTGCTATAATTTTATACAGATTGCTCACTTTTATGGCCTAAAGGTCTAATCTTAAGATTACACCATACTGGTCTGACACGCAGTGAGTCCCGGGTTCGATCTCCTGCCAGACAGATATCTGAATGATGAGTTTAGATTTCTTTTCTGGGTCTAGGTGTTTGTGTATTTGTCTGTGAGTCCGTGGCACCCACGACACAGGAGAAAGTCCTAGTGTGGGGCTATGAGTGTAGAAAGGGTTTACTGTATTGATTTTTATAGACAGTTGCCCAAATGTGTAAATATTCGTTAATATAATTTTTTTACATGTGAAAAATGTCTATAATCACTAGTGTAAGTAGTTCTTATCACTAGATAACGCCTCTCTTAGTTTTATTTTTTTTATTTTTGCAGCTTTATATTATGTAACATATTTTCTATTTTGTGTTTGGTTCACACACACTGCCTTAAACAATATAATCATAAACAACATAAAAATACACACATATACACAATAAACACATCATAATATTGGGATTATAGAGACATTTTTTTTATTTTTTAAGATTTTTAGGCATACAATGTGTGACTGGGTTCACACACCTAACATTTACTTATTACCAAAAGAATGTTTTTACTAAAAGTTACCAAATGTCTACATTCATATGTTTAAATTCCATTTAAAATAAGTGAGGATTTGTAAAATTTTTATTATATTGAAAGTTTATTATAGTTATTAAGAGTAGAGTCCTACCCGAGTGCAATCACATATGCATTGCTACCCATGAGGACTAGGGTTGGACACCTTGTATGTACACCTTGTCCCCTTATCTGATATGTAACATTTTTATATCTATTTAATTCTTACTTATTTCCAGGCATGTGATCCTGCCTCCAGACATAGCCCGTTTAGTTCCAAAATCCCATTTAATGACCGAGACGGAATGGAGGAATCTCGGCGTTCAGCAAAGTCCCGGCTGGTTGCACTTCATGGTCCATAACCCAGAGCCTCATGTGCTGCTCTTCCGGAGGCCTCGGAACAACCAGGCATCCAGCAGCATCACAACTAACACAACTTCCTCGGTCAGGGTATGATGAAGACATCAGTATGCCTCAGTTATTGATAGTTGCCTTAGCTTGGTGCATAGATAATATCTGTTATATACTCAAATATATTTATGGTCTGTTATGTTGTACTTAAGAATGTAGGGGGAACAAATTTCAGTCTAAACGTGTATACTGTACTGTGTCTACTGCAGTGATCGACCAGAAGTTTGGTTTCAGTCGGGTTCGGTTAAGTTTTCAATATATATATATGAATGTGTTAAAAATACACTTGAGTTCAGTAAACAATAGTTTTGGTTTCGGATGAAAACCTGTATCGGTCGGACACTATTTTATGAACCGTATTTATGAGGCAATGGAAGCAATATAATAATTGTATAAAAAAAATTCCTATCCTGCTCGCTGTCTCACATACCAGACTTAAGTGATGTCTAGTCCTCAGAAGTGCACTGAATCTGTGATCAGCTTCAGGAAGTTACAGATGTCTATGGGCAGCAGTGACGACGTACCATCAGGTGAAATGCATGCTCATTTGTTACTTCAATTATTAGAAAATGTTATTTAAGTTATTTTATACAAAAACCTACAACCTTCAAATGCAACCTGCATTTGAAGGGTTAATGACCCACTGTTGGATGCAGGTCCTTCCCCACGGATGGTGGTGACTTGGAACGATCTTTACCTTGCTTTTTTATCAGACTGAATTATCAAACGAGCATGCAATCCTCCTGATGGTAAATCGCGACTGCCACCCATGGACGCCAGTAAGGAACTTCTTATAGAACAAGGCTTTTATCTGATCACAAATGTGTTGCTACTCCTAAGGACTAAGATGGTCATCTCATGTGAATCACACCTTTCCAACGAAACACAACTGCTTATGCTAGGAATAGGTGTGGTGGTGGTACCTCCTTACCACCTAGTTGCTTCAACGTCATTGTGGTTGTAACATATGGGCCAAGTGGCATTATTATCAATAACTGTTGCATTAATATTCACTGGTTGAAGTTCAAAGAATAATATAATTTTTATGTAAATATCAAAAATTATATGAATTTATCTAAGCACGGACATGTAAAAAGGAAAACTAAGGATATTTATTAGTTAAGATTTATCTTCAAATGTACTTATGTATACTTTTTGCTTATCACCGTAATGGGCACCATGAGTTAAAAGAGACCTAAAGCAAATTAGCATTTTGTGGAAATAACAACATTAAAACTGACGTAACATTTATGTTGAGCAGTGATAGTCTAATGGATGAAACTCGGCCTTTCAATCGAGGGCACTGAGGTTCGAATCCCAGGCACGCACCACTGATTTTTCTAAAACGATGTGCGTATTAGAAATTAATTATCACTGCTTTACGGTGAAGGAAAACATCGTGAGGAAACCTGCACACGTAAGAGTTCTCTAAAAAAAAGAGTTCTCAAAAGTGTGTGAAGTGTGTGAAGGCAATTCGCACTCGGCCAGCGCGGTGAGCTATGCGCCTAAAACTCTCTCATTCTGAGAGAAGACCCGTGCCCAGCAGTGGGACAATAATGGGTTGACAGTGACGATGATGAAAAAATCATTTATGTTAGTCCTTTTCTAGTACTTATTATGTCACTTTTTAATTCGCTAGACGATTAAAGTAAAGACGATCGAAGTAAATTCAAATTTTACTCAAAGTGCCGAAAATTTGAGTTAGGTCCCTTTTGTTCTTACGGTGCGATATAAGACTGGACCGACTAACGGTTAGTCGGTTAGTCACTAACCTTTCTTACTTAAAGAAAATATTTTTTGTTTTTGTTGAAAGTTTGAAATGGAAATAAAAATTCAGAGATAATGAATAAATTCAAAAAGATTTTTCGCTCTTCCATTATAAATATTATATACTTAAAATAAAAAACTATGCATTTCAGTAATTAAAATATGGTGAAGACATGAAATATTTTACTATGTAACATGACTACTAGGGGTGTATAAATATAGTTTGAATCGAATCGTATAATTCGAATTTTCGAATTCGACTAAAAAATCGATAAAAAGTCGAACTAATTGAAAAATATATAATGATTCGTACAATTCGCGGATTATTGAAGTATCACTGTATTTCCTATTGTTTCCAATTTAATATCACTGGTCAATCAGTGGGATTCTCGTTCACTGGTTGAATCAGTGAAATTCTACAGATTCATTTTCAGAGAGAAAACACTCAAAAATTTGCGAATAAAACAATTCGTAGTTAATTCTAAATAAAATTTAATTATTCGAAACTCTTCGAATTATTGTACATTTTCCGAATTATTCGAAATTATTCGAGCTTTACGAATTACTAGGGAAATTTCGAATAAATTGAAAATTCGAATGACTCGATTCGAGTTTCGAATCGAATATCAGTATTCGATTCGAAACGAATAATTCGGAAGTTCGAATTAGTGCACACCATTAATGACTACATAATAACAGTTTGGTTTTCAAGATACTGAATATTTCCATTATTTTTTTTATATTTGACAAGAAGTTACCCAATTTTTTAATCAACTTAACTATCTAATAGGATCCCCTAACACTGCTGACTTATGTAAAAAAGGCATCATATTGGTTCACTTAAGTGCCTGTAAGTATCCAAAACATATGTAGAGGATTGTAATATTTAAAAAACAATGTAACAGCTTACTTTTATATATAAAGGCTCTTAAGTGCTGTATAGAACTGCATTCTTGACTGATTAAGGTAGAAGACTTAAGAGACAGTATATGAAATATTGTTATGAATATTGAATATTATTAATATTGAATAACTCTTTATTGTAATGGAATTGCAAGCTAATGAGCTTAGTAGAAGATATACATTTATATGGTTAAATAAATAATCTACAAAATTATGTATTAATTTTCATTATTTATCCTTAACTGGGCATGGGTCTTCTCTCAGTTTGAGAGCAGTCTAGGCCTCAGTTCTGACCAAGTGTGATGTGTTTTTAACACATTAAGCAAACGAGCATGCTGTCCAACTTCTATATAGAACACAGACAGACCTCTGAATGTGAGTTTAGATTTCTGTTCTGGGTCTGGGTGTTTGTGTATTCGTCTTTGTGTCCATGGCACACACGATACAGGAGAAAATCCTAACGTGGGGTAGGAGTGTTGAAAGCGTTTATGTTTATCATAATGGTAATTATCTTACAATCCGCGTACGGTAGTAGTGTACTATCGTACATAATTATGGAATTATCGCACATGTACGATAATTATCGTACGGTTCTGAACGCTGCATATCATGATCAATGTATTTTTGGCGGGAAACTGAATGTAAATGTGCCAATTCCCTACCACATCATTTTGTTATTATTGTAATCAGCGCCATCTAGTTTTATAATTAATAAAGATGTTTTAAGTAATAATGAAAAACAAGGTACTATGCTGAATGTTTATTTGGATTTAACTTCTAAAACATTATAAACACAGTAAAATATACAAATAAATGCGGAAGTAGTATATTTTAATATATAAACTTGCCAATACGCATTAAAAATAATATCGAAACAGAAACTATATGTACTACGAGTTAAACAAATACAATAAAATTATTAACAATATATTAGTGTCGATTTAATAATATTTTTCATTCGTTAATTAATAAATTGTGCTTTTCTTTTCTTATAATCTATATTAGCCAAATTAAAAATAGTAATAGTATCGAACCGCCGTGGAACGGAACGGGAACAACAACGCGCTGCCAATGTTGCCATAAAAACCTACCAATCCAAATGGTAGTAAAATTTCTACCACGCAATAAAATCTACTAATACCAAACCTGCAATTGATGTCTTCGTTGTAGCATTAGTGTTGACACACTAAAAATACATTTATTATAGTAGATTTTATTTCGACGGTAGCAAATCGGCAAACGACGCGGAAATAACCTTGATATGGTTAAATCGGAAGTCCTTAATGTAAAAAGTTAGCGTCAACAGTTTACTTAACATTCGTATAAAAGTCATCTCTCCAATATAATCTTATCTAAAAAGGTAGGCGTCGTCTTACAAGTAGACACACGATACAAAATGTCCGAACATTCGAACGAGACATAAAAACTGTCACATTCCATATAAATACTAGAAGAAACGTGGCATGCCTTTGTAATAGTGAAAAAGTTTTGGATAATAGTTATAGTCGCTAAGAAGAGTTCCTACTTCAGACCTCAACTGATAACAGAAATGTCTACAACATTGCGTCAAAGCTGGATTATTAATAATTTCTCTAACGATACAATTCTCGATAACTCGTTATATATATATGCAACATACACAATTAACATGCGCGATATTTATTTGGCTACGTCTAATATCTACTCGCAAAACCGTAACGAATCGATTAACTACGGCCACTCTGGCATAATATTGTACGATGACTATTGCGATATCCTATAATATTAACGATACTTTCCACTAGAACATAGGCCCTTAATAGGATCGCTCGTTAAGCCTCTGGTCGCCATTTTCTGAGCGCGTACAGTCGTGTTATTGAGAAGTTACTCAAACATAAGTTGAAAGAAACTTCTGAGGCGATTATAGGTGTAAATAAAACTATTTGTTCCAAATACGCTATGACATAAGTTGAAATTTCTATACGACGCACCGTTAAAATCAAAGTGCGTTAATTTTGAGACATCTTGTACAGTAAAAACAATTCACACGGCATATTACAAACCTAAGTAAATCATATTTTAAAACAATATGTTATAAGGAATTAAAACAATTAAGATTTGCACGTTGATTGAAATTAATTACTTACTACTTATAACGACATATTTTCCCAAAATAATTTAAGTCCCTTTGATGATAACGGTGCGGTTCACAAAACAAAATCGAGTGCGCAATACACGCTATCAAAACACGACCTCCATGTATTCAAAAATGTCTCAAAACAGGATACTTTAAAGCTAACATTGTGATATCATTAAAGCTTACAGCTTTACTCCAAGCGGTCAATACCGATCGATTATCGATCATATTAATAAAATAGATGACATCGCGCTTCGTTTTACGTGACATTTTATACACGTGCCCGTTTTTACAGCATAAAATGATATGGCAATTTACAAGAAGTGATATGATAGTATAATGGAGATTGTACTAATAGATATGTACTTAAAACGATTAATAAAGGTAAGTCAAGTGTAGAATTTGGTACATTTTAAAGTATAAATGCTCGTTACATTGTCTTTTTTGTTGTTAGCTTCGCTCTGGCAGCACTATCGGTGTTACCGCATGGTAAAATGGTAGGAACGTTTGAGAATAGTAAAAAAAACATAGCTGAAGCAATCAATTAGACTCCGCACGCAACATATTTTGTCAGCAAATTTGTCATAGCTTACATATCCGACAATTGTTGCGACATAGTTTAGATTTACAAACTGGATGACAGTTTTACCAATTCTTTCATATAGTTTTAAACTATGAATAGATGTTATAAATGCCATGTTATAAAATAACATTGGCGCGCTACCTTGAACTTTACAGTCATATGATACGTCAGGAGCCTGTATTACGTCCGCTATGGTAGAAAATAAAGATAATGACTCAATCACGATACGTACTGCAACAATGGCATGCCCTTATCAATACAATAAGCGTTGCATACGATTATCGTCTGTCGAACCCTTAGCTATTAGAACTGAACTAATACCTTATATAAAATGAATAATTACTTTCTATCAGCAAGTAAGTGATAACTATTGTTCTTAAAACAAATGATTTATTTTAGGTAGACTTTTGTGCCATATTTATTCATTATTATAATGAAATAATTATTTATTTGTATTTTACAGACTAAAATAGTTACATGTTCGAATAAAAATATTTTTT
>DWTU01000931.1:0-14720 GCA_018251515.1 Cecropterus confusis
TATAGGATTATTTTGACGACCCACGAGGTGAAGCGGTCACCATACTGGTCTGACACGCAGTGGGTGTCAGACCGTCTCGGGTTCGGACTCCGGCCATCTGAATGATGAGTTCTGATTTCTGTTCTGGGTCT
Source organism: Cecropterus confusis (assembly GCA_018251515.1). Classification (NCBI taxonomy): domain Eukaryota; kingdom Metazoa; phylum Arthropoda; class Insecta; order Lepidoptera; family Hesperiidae; genus Cecropterus; species Cecropterus confusis. Next base: position 132 of record DWTU01000931.1, read on the forward strand.
GGGTGTTTGCGTATTCGTATTTGTGTGTCCATGGCACCCATGACACAGGAGAAAATCCTAGTGTGGGGCTATGAGTGTAAAAAGCGTAAATAAATTGCATTATAGTAGTAAACGTACAACTTGGTGACTACTGGTCACTGCCGCCCATAGACATGTGTAACGAAGTTCATATATTGTAGAATAGGGGATCTTGGTGAACCCGATTGATCATAGATGCACCACTCCTGAGGACTAAGGCGGTTGCTATATATGTAATTGAACCGGTAACCATACCCTTCCCTTGAAGCGTAAAATATTATGCCATATTAGAGCCATATATTGGTTAAATCGTTATTTATAACGATCTGATTTCTAATATCATTTTATAATTTATTATAAAAGTAATCTGAAGGTTACGCCCTATATATAAGATGTAATATTGAATGTGAGAAAATCTGAAATTAAATACTTAAGTGTAATCAGTTCCAAACATATATATATAAATATCAAGTCACTTGACCAATTGCTTTCAGTCTTGAGGTCACAAACGTACCAGCTTCCGTAAATTATGTACACATTTCTTTCATTCCTTTTTTTATATTCGATCTCAAAGAAACATAAAGATATTTTAATCAAAACAAAAAGTTACTGACATCACTGCTAAACTTAAACTGTGGTCATTTCAATACTGCGCGGGCGCATGCACCTACCTATTTACATAAAGATGATTTATCGCCGAAACATTTCGGTTATTTACGGTCCGAATAACATTTATGACCGCTGCCGGGATCGAACCCCGGCCGATTGAGATTTCAGGGAACGTCGGCGATTAATTTGGATCTCGAAATGTATTAATGTTCTTGGAAATTCGCAAGTTAAGAGTAAATACCGATATTACTTCTTCATTCATTTTGATGAAAGATTTTTGACACTTAATACTGTCTCGAATATTTCCAGTAATGTGGGGTTTAAATATAATTAAGTTCAATTAAGGACATTTGAAATCAAACTATAGGTCTACAAAATATCTCATGATTATATCAAAGTATTATATTAAATTTCCAAATTTATATTGAAGTTTAAAGAAAGTAGTCAAAACAGCTCAAATATGAACTTAGATAACTGTCGGATTAATAAATTCATTCAAAATTATTATAACAAGTTACTTATAATCAATCGCAGCATTGGTGGTGTAGCACCAAATTTTTACAAATCTATGTATGTATCTACAAATATTTGCCATCATTTTACGTTGCCGGCGTCTGGCTAAAAATTAATTAAACCCATTCCCAATACCAATCTTACTTTAATTAGTCACGTGTTGATGAGTTATGGCTTATTGGAGCTGTGTATTGGCTGCCAGTTGTAAATTTTCTCAAAGTAAACAGGGCCGCCATCTTTGAATAGAATAATTAATGCGCGCTTGAGTATTTGAGGTGAGGTGTGCGTGATTTAAGAACATATGAGTGTGTATAATATAATTTATGTCGGTAAGTACTGTTTTAAAATCTTCCAACATACAAGTACCGCAAATACGTCAGAATTAAAATAGCTAAAACGGAAATTCTGTTACAATAGCGCGCCATTTGCTTAAGCGTCAAAATAAACAAAAATGCCCTTTTGTGAATAAAGCTATGTTGTGTCCTCATCGAGCGATTCTAGTATAATATCAAAGAAATACGTTCATTACAGACTAATCTCTGTTAGCTAATAATGCTTGGTGAAAGGACATTTTCTTGTAATCTCAATGTTTAGACTTAGAAAAACTCGATAGCGTGATCCAGAAATGCGTAGCGTTGGCCAAATTTATGAAACATTGCGAAAGGATTATTGAAACGGAGAAGAAATGCTTTAAATACGAGAACATTTATACGTATATATTGCGAAAAATCGTATAAAATTTATAATGACCGGCCTGATTCCGATGCGGATGATTTGTAAAGATTATGAGTTGACTTTACGAGGCCATAATTGATGGAGTCCTCTCACGAAACTAACTGCATCTGACTGTTTAATGCATACTCAGTATATATATACCTACTTGAACCTGGAATTTTACTTTCTCTGTAAATTCTAATTGATGGGATGGATGGCGCCGGCTTTAATGTTTGTTTTCTGGTAATGAAAGAATCAAAGGAATATGGAACTTTTATTGGTGTTATTCATCGCTGCCGCCTGTGGACATCGATAACCCACTCCAAATTACTATTTATATCGTCATAAGAGCTATATGTGCTTCTATCCTTAAGGAATTAGATAGAAAGCCTCATATACCATAGACTTTTATCTTGTTTTAATAAAATTTTGTTGTAATTATGAAATATTTTAATTTTTTTTTCCTATTTTCAGTTTCTGATCCAGTGGCTGTCATGGAATAATTTTGGACCAATGTAAGTAACAACATTTATTTATTTTAATACACACTGAATTATTATTTTCTGCCAGCCCTATTTGTATTATTCTTCGTTCCGGTCTCGCCGCCATACTTAATATTCTTTGGTATCAATGGAGCTTTCTGTCCTGGCTAAACATTTCCATTCAGCGTGCAACAAAACCTACCTTCGATACCAATTTTTATCTGTACTTGCAGTCGGTTACATAATTAGGAATAGCAAGATGGTAAGACGGATATGGTTCGACCTGGGAAACACCACCGTCATTTCTATCCAGGCTGATGTTGCATTTCTGTAGAAAAGGGTATTTGTCGGCTTACTTTCATATGAGGCGACCTTTTAAGTCCGAGGGAGTAGCAACGCGTCTGTGACAGACTTCATATAGAACACCAGTTATATAGTTGCGTACAGATGTTACGAGCAGTGATCGCTTACTATCAGGAGGAGGGGACTCGTTAACTACTTTAAGCCTATAAGAATAAAATATATAGAACCATGCACTAACCAGACCAGGACCCATCACTGGAAATCGCATGAAAATTGGACCAGTAGTTTTGGGGATAAATGGCAACTTTGTTTCGCACAAACACATCCTCTCACCCCTAATGCTTACACCGTTTCAGTCCGTCGCGGGCAAAAAGGACACCAGGACCAGGAATATTGGGGCTATCTACTGTTTCTACATTAAAATACTCAAAAAAACATCAGCAAAGCGCGACGAACGTTTTCAGGTAACAAATCGTCAGCCGTCGCTTCCTGAGGGCTATTAGCGGTGTTTCCGAGAACATGTAATTAATACCGCGCGTATTCCGGACTGTCGCCAGTGACGAGCGACGCGCGCTACTTTCGCCTGATTGATGTACTAAACTTGTCTACTATAACAAGAGAACTTATACTAGTTTCTTAAGTTTTTTTTTTAAACGGATGTAGAATACTAGCAGGCAGTCCAATGCCACCCATGGACATCTGTTAACAACCCCACATAAGATCAGTTTTACCAAAGGCTGTCTACAGACGCGTTGCTACGCCCTGAGGAATGAGTTAGAACGTCTCCGATAAGTATGTCACCCTTACCACGCTCTTCAGATCAGAGCACACCCACGCTTAACACAGCTGTTATTAGGCAGAAATAGGTGTGGAAGTGGTGCTTACAGAATCGAACCAAATAGGATTCCTTCAAATACCTACATGTTTTTATGTTCATAGCGACTAGACTAGAGAGTTACCTGATTTTAGTCTATAAAAAGAGGAGGTATACTTCAAGATGAGTCTTATGCTGGTCTTTAAATTTTTGTATCCAAAGTTGCGAGGGGGGTGAGAGCTCAACGTATACTGTTGGTTAGGATAAAGAAGTCACCTCGTGTTGGTCTGCCATTTATTTATGTTGATAGAATCAATCGTATTTTGTAAGCGGAGGTAGGTACCACTATCATGCCAATTTTGGGAAATCGCCTTCATTTTACAATTTAAAAAATGGAAGAAAGAAATTGCTCTGAACTATCTCTTTTCTCATTCTCAATTTCTGTAATAATTCGACAGACACATAATTATACCAAAAGAAGGTATATTTCACTATGAGTTTTATGCTGGCTTTTAAGTTTTTGTATCCAAAGTAGCGAGGGAGGTGAGAGTTCAACGTATACTGGTGTTTAGATAAAGAGGTCATCTTATGTCGGTCAGCCATTTATTTCTGTTGATAGTAAAGGTACAATCAGTCGTATTTTGGAAAATCGCCTTCTTTTCACAATATAATAAAAATGGAACAAAGAAATTGCTCTGAACTACTTCTTTATTAATTCTCTGCTTCCGGAATAATTCGATACATTTTTTTAGTAGCAAACGCATGCAGTTCACCTAAAGGCAAATAGTCGCAGCTGTAACCAACCTCATATAGAACAGGGGTTCTATCTGAATTCAATCATGATGCGTTGCTATTCCTGAGGACCGCGACGGTCGTCTCATATATATGTAAGTGCACGATGTTACAGACAATGTCCTGTCAGTAGCACATCAAGTATTCAGGGAACAGGACTCGTTGGACCCCGTCTTACATTAGAGCTATTTTGACTCCATGGAGACTAATAGTCCTGGATCTATATCGAGTATCAGTATACTAATGTAGTGTTTGTGTATGGTAAGGACATTAAACAAAGGGAAGTTGACTATTTATTCACTAAGGCCACCTTTACTCACCCTTACACAATGATAGTTGTAGTAAAAGTAAATGGAATATGTGGGTTATAATTCGTGGCCATAGTATGAATGATTCTTTGTTTATTTAAAATAGAGGGTCGAAATAAAAAGATGAAATAAAAATCGAGTTATTTCGATGAAAGTAAAAAAAAAACTTTTTACTTTGACTCACTACTAGGATTACCTAAATCGGTACTATGTCTATAGTACCGATGAAATAGGCAATCTTATCCTTTCCTCCTGTGCCTGTACGAGGGCAATCATATTCTCTGACTCAGGACTGATTTAAATCGCCAGTCGAGAATTCGTTCTGTACATTCTTTCCAACGTAGAATCGAATTTGGACCTGCATGACAGATTGTCACGGTGCCCGTTAGGACTCCCGGCAAAATGGGACCCAACGAATTTGAGCAGATCATTTGGACATAATGTCGTATCTACGGAAAAGCCAAACAAAGCCGTGAGGAAATCTAGTATTTGAAGATTGTGTCTTTGTGTAAAAATTAGAGAAATTGATATTTATCCAGATATCGTTACAGGACAGTTCCATTTCTAAACATATCTTAAATTAGACGCGCTATTTCGAACCATAGGAGCTTAATAGCTTAGACAGCAGCTAAGACGTGTTCGTAAGTACCTAAATATAAAGTACTTTGTAACAATGTTAATTCTGTCCTTGACTTCGTCATCCATCCATCCGTCCATCTATCAGGGTCTTTTTAGGTCCACTGCTGGACGTAGGCCTGCTCAAATGGGCACCACTCCATGTTCTGATCTTATTTTGTCATAACTGATCTTATGTTGTCAGAATTCAGCGGTTTCCAGGGGTCTACGAGTCATCGGTCTACCTGGTTGGGAGAGGGAGGGAATCTGTGCTAATTTTGCTTAAACGATTTAGTTATCATCAGCTATAAGCTTAGTTAGCAATGAATTTCAATCTTGAATTTAGAAGGGTCAAACCTTCGCCTAACACCCGAGCTACCACGCCGGCTAAGTGCATATTGGTAATCACATTCCGTGGAAAATATTATGAAAGCTCTCAAGCATACATTCCTCAAGACGGTCAGATTTCGGAAACAAGGTGCGCACCGTATCTCTTGGCGAATAAAAGTTCTTATAAAAAGTTTTGTATTTTAGTATATCGTTTTTACCAGTGCTGTGTACTTCAATCTACGAGGGTACGCAGCAGTGGTATTAGCAAACTCGCGGGCTAAGCCCCACCCCCCTCCTAATATCTAAAATCATGTATCCTTGTTAAGTCCTTCCGTGACATTCAGGTGAGGACAATTTCTGTACGGTGGTACGGACGTGTTATGTCCATGTTATAGGTTAATTGGCTTTGTCCAGAGATCGGCAGCGCATCAAGTATTCAGACAGGTCCTCGATTTGGACCTCGTCTTACATGAGACGGCTATTTCGGATCTTAGACTAATAGCCTTGCAATGATACACGTGTCGACTATACAGAGTTTCGCGTTCGATCTTGGGTCGTTGATTTGCAATTTGAGTGGCCGAAATACTAAAAAAAAAAAATTTGGAGTTTCAGAGATCACTTCAGATATGGATTTCGGCACTTAGGGTTGGGATACGGAATATTATATATTTTGTGGTGGTCACGAGACCTTTTAAGAACGTTGATAAACGCTTCAAGCATCAGGCTGACCGGTCTTCTATTGATTGCAATGATGTCGGAGGTATTTATTTATACTTTTATCTGCATCTATTACCAGAATGACACTAGAATTTCATTTGATAATACCAGCGCCCTAATCATACTTAGGTCATTATTTTAAAGATATCTTTAGAAACCTGGTGTCGGTTTTCCTAAACTAAGATGAAAGTATGCCGGGAATAATTTTGAATCTATGTAGATGTAGGCACTCCTTATTTTACGTCGCGGAAAATAATTAGTTTTCACTACTTCCTTATGGCTCAGTTTCAACAAAGTTCATCTGAACATAACATGCGTTTTAAGTAATCCATAAGGAAGCGTGCAGATTCGCGACTGTAAATCAAGTGCGATTTATAGTCGCATCTCTTGCACGTAAACGGCACGCACACGACCAGCTTTACGACCGTTACCGAGAATCGTATGACGGACGGACCGACCCATAAATCAATTTAATACGACAAAGACAATTGGTATCGTTTGCTCGTTTCAAACAAATTTGCCATCAATCGAATTTGTAATCTATTTGTTGGTGAGTTAAGTCAGTATTCAAGCATCTAATTTGTTTGCGCCTTCGTTAAGCTAAGTGCACACTTGCGTGACTTGGGCGAACATAAGCGACTGTCGACTTGATGTGCTGAAGTAATTTTTTTGGAAACTAAAATGTAAGTGTGGGAGACACTTAGGCGTATGTGTTTGTGGCTCAGCAGTCTTGATAAGTATCTATAAATCTAACGCCTGTCATTAACAAAGAATCTCAAGCTGACTATAATTCTTCGACGCATTCATAACTAACAATTTCAAGTAAGTAAGTAAAATTTTGCATCGATATGCGTTTAAAAAACTATAATTTTTGATAAATGGTTTTTAATTAAATAAAGAATATAATCATGTTTAATCATTTTATGAGATGATGAGATTTCAAACACATAGATAGTATGTATACCTATTACTACTTATACTCTGTTCTACAAACATTTTTTTTTCCCAAATATGTATTAGTGCACAGAATGGCGATTTTTTATTATAATATATGTCTTAACTGTACTATTTCGAGTTTCGCTCGCTTTGTCTGTCGTGGTGTGGTCACACCCTTTGTCGTTGTCACGAAAGTTGAGCGCACGCATGAATCAAACGACATCGTATTGCGAGTCAGCTTTGAATTAATGTCTAATACGGTTCTGCGTGTAATTGTCGGTTGACTTTTATGCCAGCTGGTGCTGTGGCGGTAAATCAAAGGTAGAATTGTACAAATAGGCTATATCGTACAAATAGGATATCGTACAAATAAGCTAGATCGTACAAATGCAAGGCACTCGGATAGACGCACTTGTTGCGAACCGATCGAACAATGAAGCGAGCTTGATCGTGGCCTATGCGTGGGCCGATTGGAGCTAATTGTGCAAAGTTGGTTTACAAATAGGCATAATTGGTCGTGAAATGTTAAAAGCTTATTAAAGTTACGTGATCCGTCTATATAACAAGTGATTTTTTGAAACAATAATTGGAATTTACTCTTGTTTACAATTTATTGATACTGTTTAAGAGTATAAAGATGACGAAACCTTAAAACATCTATTACTAATAAGGAGGGTGGACCATGGAAGGCCACCTTAACGAATAAACAGTTATTATTAGTTAATTTACTAGACAAATTTAAGAAACAGATTATTAATTAAAGCTTTGTCTTATTGAGTAACATATATGTTATTTTTTTATTTACATGTAATCACTATTTAATAAAGTTGACAATTTATAAAGCTCTATATTTAAAAAGGAGCATGACCTTCGATGGTACACCCGCCTTACCTATAGAAGCTTTTTACGTTTATAATATCTCTTTCCTTTACACTTTAAGTCGGTTTTTTTTTTATATTATTTTATTCTTTTTTCCATTACATTCTACCCGTCGTGGGTATTTTAAAAAAATGTTTTTTTTTTTTTCTTTTTATTCAAGTGTCATATTTAAAACTTATACAGCCTATGTTAATCCCGCTGTTTAGAAGAATTAAAAAACACGTCATACTCGTATTTTCAAATCTGTGAAAGCCTTTAGGCTGGAGAGCGTGCTAAATATAAATAAATGGACATACATAGGCAAGAAAAACATGAGGGTAATGTTTTTCTTCCCTATGTATATCCATTTGACCCAGTCTGGTAGAAAAATATTAAATTACATAATATGACTTACTTTTATACGCAGAATAAAAGGGCGAAGCTTGTAAAACGAGGTATGTGCATTCACCATGCTCGTCTATTACTTTCTTGAACGCCAATTTGAGGAGGAAAGGCATATAAGAAACAATTCGCTCCTTCACTCCAAATCCATGTTGAAGACCTCTGTATTTCCTTATACGGCACACCATAGTCGCGGGTGACATGGGGTGAGTTGGGGCTACTGAACACACAATTACACAAAATATTATTAAAAAACAGAATAGAAAAAAAATTCGTTACTACACAAAAATATATGTTACACTTACTAAGGAAGGACTCGAGCAACTTAATTTATCGAAATTCTTATACAAGCAAATTAAATCGAACAGGATTTATTTGTACTATACCAAAACGTAACTATCCTGAAAATACTATACCAGATCAATCAATTTACCGTCGGAAACTGAAGGGGGAGGCTTAAGAGAACCCCAACTTTAAATTTAATTGCAAGTAATTAAGTCTTACCGTCACCTAAAAAGGAGCAGGTAAATTTCGAAACTGACGTAAGCGACCTTCTGCATTTTCAAGAGCATTTTCCTTATCGGAAGAGGATCGCCATCAAATTCTTTAAAAGTCTACGTGAAGACCCTCGCCCAAACAGGATAACGATAGATTACAAAACCAGGATAAGCCAGTGAGTTATTTCAAAACAAAGTGGCGCTCAAAACATTGTAAGAAAAAAATATGGCGGTGGTTCTATTGCAATGAAGCCATACTAGGATAAATTTACCTTTCATTTTAATTAAATATTACATAAACCACTCAGGCAAATCGCTCGCCGCCTCGTGGCTTTCGTAATTAATACATTTTCTTATGGTAGGTAATTACTCCGTATTCGTTAATCAATGGATTAACGTAATATATCCGCAAACTATAAGCTACATATCGTCGTTGAAAGTATCCAAGGTTAGAAAATAATTAATGTCTTACAATCAATGAAAAACGGACTTTTGTAACTTCAACAGACATACCATAACAAAATAAGTTATATAAATGGTATATCTCGCTATATGGTCTCGCTGTCCGATGACATATGTTAGTTTAAACTGTATGGTTTTGAAGGGCGAATATAGAATGATATAACGGTTTTCTGCTAATTAAAATTCCCAAAATTAGGACAATTTCAAGATGAACCTTTGAAACTTGCATTTGATTGCTAATCCAGCGACTACAAAACAATTCCTTAAAATTGCTTTATATATAGGACATATATATGGTATATACCTAATAACAGTTGAACAAATAAAATCATCTGCTTAATATTTAATACACTTATATAAATTCATCGCTAATAATAATTAACGTGCGGCTCACAACGTGTACGTGTCGGAAAATAGTAGGTATACAAGATTGATACAAAGGGATGGTCTCATAATACTCCTCCACGGCAAAACATTTACCCGTCACGTGGCAACTCACGTTGAACATCTACACCACCCGACTCGAGAATGTACACTCGGGTGCAGAGGAAAATATTTACTCGACAACAACGATTAAGCTGCATTTAAATGAATTTGCAACCACAGATAAACACAATTCGATGCTTTAAATGAATAATTCAAAATTCTATTCTTTTAAATTAAAAACATTTTCATCCAAAAAAGACAAGTATCTTAATAAATAATTAAGTAGTTTTATGAATTTAGTTGCATTTCTTCTATTTTAACTTCATTCGTTAAAAAGATAAAAATAACAACATCGTTTAATTTTTAACTGGATCTCCGATAAAATTAGCGTTTTTGAGTTGCGTTATTATTCAGTCTAAGCAGCGAATTAGGTTCAATACGTTCAACGTAGCAAGCAAAACGTTCTTTGAAAATAAAGTTCAACAATGCGCGTGAACGTGAGCTTTTCGGTACGTACGTACGAATATACATATACCGACATTTATCAGTAAAAATTATAATTAATTCGCACAGTTCAATAACAATAATTAATATAATGCTCCAATTTGGATTTAGATCCCAATAAAACATAGTGATTAATGAATTTCAAATCCCCTTATTTATTATATATGGAACTTGAACGAATTAATTTTATTTGTAACTAAGAAAAATAGATGTACGAAAAAATTACAATACAATAATTAAATAAGTAAATATTAAATTACAATAAGAATAACTTAAAAATATTAACAACAATGACACAATAATAGCCATAATAAATATTAGGTATCCATTAAAATACGATTACGGGTAAAATATCCAAAGAACGAAATCTGTATACTTAATTGAAAATTATAGGTAACTTAACAGTTTTGTGATCGAATATACTTAGTCACGCAAAATTATATACATACATGTACATTTAGCAAATGTACGTGTATGTATTAAAGGTAATAATGGAATTCGATCAAAACGACTGAATACAGACATTGTTCACTATAACGTTCTGTATAGAGAGTATTGTATAAAGTTGATATTCGAGATATAACAATAATTCACGTTAAGTAAAATAATCATGTATGCTCATTTTACGTACAGTATTGCGAGAAAGGAATTTGAGACTACATATCTCATAAGTATTCTTATTACAAAAATGCAACGACCATTCAACCGGAAATGGGCAGAAATAATTAAATTAGTAATTCGATGAGGATTAAGGTTACTTAATCAAGAAAATTAAGTATGTTCGGGGATTTGTGTTGACTGCAAGATTAATGATATCACGTATAATCATGTTTACAAGAAATCTGTCTACAAAAGAAATTGAATACGTTATCTCTATCAAAAAATTCAACTATCAGAAGTCGTTAAATAATAGACTGATCTAACTTGAACACTATCAATTTATACAAACATTAGAAAACTAAAGTATATCATTCTTGTAATTAAAAATTAATGTTAATTTTTAATTACAAGCATGCATGCTTGTAATTAAAAATTAACACCCTATACTCGCACTATCAAATGATAAAAGCTATTTTTTTTTCTGTTTAATATCTAACTCAATAATCTTGTTTAGAAATTGATTGTTTAGAATAAATTGAAATTCTTAATTGAAACCTATTAACGTTTATCGCTTAAATTTTTTCGACCCCATAAAAACTTAAATAACTGTAATAATATAAATAAAAAAAATATATTCTTACTTTAGAACTTAAACAAGTTGCAGACAAGGCGACGGACAGACAAAAGCGTTAAGACGACGATTTATGCTTAATAATAAAAATTAAATTACCTTTAACTTTCATACCATTAAGATTTTTTGGCACCGCCAAGCCAGTTGTTATTTCCGAAGCAAATGTGTCGCGGTCCTGCAAAATAAACGTTCATTAAAAATCTACCAATACGCGCTAATGATACGTACTATAATGTACGTACACATATTATATAAAAACAGTTTTATAACGTTCGGACATTTCCAATCACACAGGCTCGTGTCCGCATGCATATCTAGACCGCATGTTTAAATCGAACCCGACCGTTCATAGAAACGTGACAAGGAAAGTATTTATACATACAGCGCGAATCGAACTCGCGGGTACTTAGAACTCAATTGTCAACTTTTTTATTTTTACATATTTACAAATGTTTTTATAACAGGGTAGTAATATGTCAATATAGTAAGTATTTGAAAGTTACACAGAACTACATACGAGTATATGAAAATTATAAATTGGTATTATCTTTTCATACCGATACCGAGAACACTTAGACCGCCCTTCGCCATAGTTTATAAAATGATTTCAATAAAGCCAGAATATCACTCACCCTTGGGTGTACGAAGTCCAAAAAGGATCTCCCGATCCACATTTCCATGGGATAACCCAACGTAGTAACGATCGAGGCGGTCGTATACATTACGACACCATCGTGCATTGATATCACGCACGAAAAGGAATCCTTAAACAATAAAGATTTTATTAGCACATCAAAGTAGCAATCGAGCTTGTATTCAGCCTGCTAGAGTAATTATTACCATACATGGTCTTCTGTTATCAACTCTATATAGAGCGGCGCCTCGACATGAGACCAATCGGCCGTCCAGCATTGACCTTTCTAGTAAATCGCTAGAACTGCGTAATACCATAAATAGATTTGACTATGGTACCCCCTCGTAAAATACCGATTCTAAAGCTAATCGCTAATATCACTAAAATTGACTAAAAAGTGAAGATGTAAGCGTAGATCGATTCTAATATCTTATAATTTTGCAATATGTGCACCATATTAACCTATTATATATGTGTTTGACGTAGGTATGACGTAAGATAATGACCCTAGAGTACAGACATAATATAAAACCAAACCATAACCGTGAAAAGTCAAAGCGTTTAGGAAACAATTGTTAACACGCTTTTCAATTAATGAATACTTGTTTCCAAAAAACAGCGTTCTATTGTCCACAAAGTTTACAAAAGCTGTTTTCAATTCCATAAAACATTTGATCGCCAGACATAATAAGAACTTTACCTGGATGTTTCTTTAAATTTTTTGTTTTGTTTTCAAAGTTATTCACTGTAATTAAATGTTATTTACAAAAGATACATATATACAAAAAAAAACAGAAATATATAAACAAAAACACTAACATAAAAAATCATCGGCGTCTCTGTCTTTGGGCAAGGTTCCCAAGATGCTGGCAGCATTTCCTCTCTGAATGGCTATACCAATTCGTTGAGCGAAATACGTGCCAGCTCTTGGATCACCCGAAACGTTTTCAAAGTTAATATTGAATTATATTAAACTTACCGGACAATAACTGGCAACCGGGCGACTAGCGACAATTTCCATTGATGTTCCCGGAGGGGAATGACAGGAGTCAGTCTATCATACAAATAAGGTTTAAATTAATTCAGTTTAGGTACACTTTACCTAACAGTCCCTTATATAGTTGAGTATGTTTCTCATAAAGGTGGGAAGGATGTAACCAGGTTTACAGCTGTAATTGTGGCATGTCTCGTCATACAATCTACATCCTTAACTTTTTGTACTCGTAGTAAAAGATGTAAATATAATGCTCATTGGAGGTAATAGTCGATATCCAACAAATTTACGAAAGAACACTTTAGCTTCTTCAACATAGTATGGAGTTGCATAACATTACGTACCTCATCTTTGCAGTTCGTCCTGTCTAAAGTGCATAACTCCATTGACTCCACGCCCTTCTCCACATATGAACAGGACGGCGTCGGCATGAGAGAAACTGCAGGCACAAGGTAGAAGACGGACGATAAACAGGAACTTACATGGAAATTTCACATATTCATCACACAAACATTATCGACTGTTTTCAAAAGAGTCTCTTTAAGAACTCCACTACTAGAAAAAATCATTGATATAAACGTCAACATTTTTTTTCGGCTGGAAACGTAACATACCTGAATTTTCATTACCTTCTCTAGCTTTTTAAACTTTACCAGTGGTGCGCTAACTGAAGTATCTATGGAAAAGGTACATTAAGAGTAGGAATGAATTTCACATAATGGAGTTGGGATACTCGAGGCCTGGACTTCTGTAATAATAATAATTTATTTAGTGTACGACTTATGATAAATATTTAATCATTGATTGTCAATGGTAACTTCTGAAAGTTCATTTTAAAATATTTAATTGAAGGAAACAATAAAATTTGTTTTTTTTCGGAATGACAGCAAAGGAACCATATTTCAAATTGTTTTACTGCTAGTGAATTAAGAACATAGTTCGTAAACATTTATGATAAAAAGAGTCCTACATAACAGACTCATACATTATTTTTATTACTTTATACGTATTGGCGAGACCAGATTTGACGTGTGCAGTATTTGCTAATGCATGTCATAATAATGTAACGAGTGTATTCGCATTTTGGATTCCGTTGCACCTATACAAGCAAACAGGTATGGGCACAAAGCGTGTCCGCCCACAAATGAGTTACGCAAGGCGATAAAATATTGTACAAAATAAAATAAAGCCGAGGACTCGTGTCGTACCGTGCCTACGTCACACCATTGTTCCAAAAAGTCCAATAAAAATAATATTTTATTTATACCTATTTGTAACCGAGAAAGTTAGGACAAAAGGATTCCCAGTGACGTCCTTTGTACACAAAGCAATTACCGTCGTCTGAGAAATGCTGACGTTGACAATACTGAAGGTGGTAAAACTCATTGTGATTCGACTCCGGAAGCACCACCGCTACACCTATTGTTGCC
>DWTU01000932.1:0-14714 GCA_018251515.1 Cecropterus confusis
AAGCTTACACCGAAGCCGAAGCCGAATGAAAAACTATCAGAAATTCAGTTGTCAATTGGCTAAAAGCGTTTTTTTTTTACTATTTTTATTTGAACTTTAAAAATCTATGTTGATTGAATTAGATAACTTCTAAAGCGAATTGCTGACTTTGCTACTTTTCTAAAAAAAAGTTTGAGTAATTTAAATCTGATACCCAACTAGCGACGCAAGCCCTCAATGGAGTTTTCGCTTACCCTTGCGCTTCATCTCCATCGTGTTTGTGTATTTAGCTATACTAAATTCGTTCAATTTAGGCGCTTCCTAGAACCTTCGGCTTCGGTTAAAGTTTTGCCCCATTTTGGCCGAAGCCGAAGGTTTTGCCGAAGGTGGTTTTCTTGGCCGAAGGTGGCCGAAGCTGAAGCCGAAGCCGAAGCTTCGTTCGGACACTACTAATTACATACTTAATGTGATTTCGCTTGCGATCTTTAACAACTTGTGAACAATGAAGAATGCAACGTTCATTTCTACGGTTTCATAGACTTCGTGTTTAAGGAAAAACTTACTTTGTGTTACGTTTGGTTTTTGTACAATTATTTTGATGTTGAGTGGAATTAAAGGTTAGGCCACATACTACAAATAAGGGTACTTCTTAAACAAGTATGTTAAGGTGATGCTAATAATAATTATTTTGTAATTTCTACGAATGAATAACAAAAGGCTAGAATTTGGACAAGTATAAATTGTAAGTTTATAAACAGTTTTGACGTTTACTTTGCACGCTTTTTGCGGTCGCTGTGGTTGAATGAACGAGGCGGCCTTGTGAAATCCCCTGGGAAAATGGACAATCTATACAAATCGATAAAAAGCAACGTGCGTCCTTACAGGTAATATCTATACATTTTATTTTATGGACCCTCTTCTTCGGCGATTTCGCCCACCATTAGCTTTTCCCCTTTTCATGCCTCTTCTACTCGGATAAGATCTGTTTATTCGGCAGAAAAATGTTAAAATACACTGCACTTTAATAATTTACATTTAGCATAGGTAATTTATGTAACTTCTTAAGGAAACTTATGAATAGTGGTTACTTTTAGTACCAATAGATTGTACACAATAGCTTTACGTTGTAAATACATTTTAATAACTCTGTAAAAAAATATAGTCCCTTAAAAAATAAAAAGCATATGTAGCTAATCTCAACTAGGATCTGACGGTAGTCATAACTAGAGTAATTTTGTTCTGTATAAAGTTCCTTACAGATGTCCATGGGCGGCAGTACCAATTTACCACAAGGTACTGCATATTTGTTTCCTGCTCCGATCCGATAAAAAACATACATATTAGTAATATGTCTGTTTTTATACAAATATGACTAGCTGTTCTCCACAGTTTCATCCCCTCCCCCTTAAGAAAAAATAAACAAACACAGCGTGATGTTATAAAGCCTATAGTCATCCTCAATAAATGGACTATTCAACAAAAACATAATTTTTGATTCGAATCAGTAGTTCCCAACATTAGCGCGTTAAACCAAGCAAACAAACTCTTCAGCTTTATAATGGTATTAGTAATAAATAGGGGAACCTGTTGTACCTTGGACAGAGTTGTACCTAGGACAATCACATTTTTTTAAATCCCGCGCTTTTAAGTCTGTGGTATTTGAAACATCATTTGTACACATTAATGTGAAGTTAGTTGCAATACGCCGGCGACGAGTGGATACCGTAAAAAAGTTAATTTATTGTTTTACACTCAAAAAATAAGTTTTTTAAGCCTTACATTATGCCAATCTAATCAAAGTGTTGTATGCTTGTGAAAATTGTTTTATTATAATCTATTATTACTATATTAAGCTACTAAAAGGCATTAGTGTAGATCCTAACTTCAATCGCAAGGGAGTGTATCAAGCTTCTTAAGTGAAGTAGTCGCGATGTTGTACCTTGGCCACCCTACTAACGATATACCTCATTTTGTCGGAAATAGGTCAAAAAATATTTACATACGTTTTTATGAGTAAAACAATTAAAATAAAATTCCAATAATTTTATAATAATTATTATTAATTGATTGATTAATGATATTTCAACAGAATTATAGCTAATAAAAGTGTTTATCTCGATTAGAACGTTCTCTGTCCAATTTACAAAGGACACTGTCCAAGGAACAACTGGTTTGTAGTATCTTGGACAAGAGGGTAGTGGTCCCAGATTTTAGAAAATATACACAGCTTCATCATTGAATTATGTAGTTGATTAAGTGATCTTTACATAAATGCGCACTGGACAGACACAGATATGGCCATTATTTTTTTTTAATAAAAAAATATAAAACTGGTTTAGGTACAACTGGTTCCCCTACCTAATTGATAGATCGTGATCAAAGTTAGCACAAAAATGGATACTTGATATACCAACAAACGCTGACAATAATTTCAACATATCATCAACAAACTAATTTATTTTATTTAAAAGGTGAGTAGATATACGAAAACCAAAGTGTTATATAATATATATGGCGACGTGATAGAGCTGCCGCCAGTTATTTCAGTGTTTTTTCCTTGTAATTTAAGTACTTACTGTAGTACTTAAAATTGTGTAATGGATATTTTAATGTTATCTTGTACTTATTATTAGATACCCACTCGGGTATTAGGTTACGTAAAACATTCCGAATAAACTTAGTCGATTTTTTTCTGATGTAGGTACATTAAACAATGTATTATGTTCCAGTACAGTGTTACACCCATATGGATAAATCTTAAAGGTAACTTTTCACCAAAGATGTGCAAGAAGTTTATCAAATTCGAATAAAAGGATTGCTTGGTTTGCTTTCAATGAACCTTCGATCATGTTTGATTGTATCTAAATCAAGCACATCGCTGATTTTCTGGTGATATTGGCAAATACATACTTCGCACATAGATTCATAGATTGTGTGTTAAACTAATATATCTTTCTCGACGTATAAATAAATAATTTTGGCATATCATTTTCTCTATTTTGTTATATGACATTTCAATATGCAACCGCTTTGTGTACAATTGTCTGCCATATTTAATTATCAATGATATACATAGATGTAAAAGTTAAATGACATTATTGAAATGAAACATTTCCTTGTACCTACACACAGTCATATCATATAAAAATATTCTTAATTAATTCTATGAATTATAAATATGTTTACCAGCTTATTTAAATAATATACACCTACAATGAAATTTACACTTTTAAGATACAAATTTCAAACATATCTATCTTTAAAAATAGGAAACAAAATGGCCTGTTAATCTTATTTATTTATTCCACTTGGTAGGCAAAAAATATTCGACTTATTATTTATGACGTCTTTTTTTACCTTTATTTCATTGTATGAGTTCATAAGCTATTAAAATATTTTAAGGTTGAAAACTACAGAAGCAAAATTTATAAATGACAATACCTGGCGATTGAAAATCGGGACTAAGTGTAAGAGTAGTATTAACAGTCAATAATCTAATGAGAATAAATCAGGACAAATAGCGGTTACAAATTTAATTATTAATCTTCTACATTGGTTAATTACAAAATAAACCACTCCTATCTAGGGTACATTTGTCCTGTTTAATTTAATTTGTTTAGTTAACTCTTACATAAACTTTTAACCACTAAGTATATGCAAGTTTATAAAAAGTCTCACTTAAATTGTCATTGTGGCCAGTGACACTAAAGACATACACGCTACTATGTTTCCCACTACCTTGGTCGGATGCTATCCAAAAACTGTCCAGAATTCTTCGATTGTATGTCCTGTTCTGTCCCATGTCCTGCATGTTTTTCCGCGAAAACAATATGCGTATAAAAATAGGTAATATATAAGAAACGAATACATTGGGTTTGTGACTTGGTAATGGACAAAGTTGACACTGTTAAGGTAGGTAGGTAGGTATATACCTACTTGTATGACTTAAAAATGAGGTGCGTAGATGTCAAATTACAGGATACGATTTATTTGAAGCATAAGGTTCGCTGCAGCATTAGATAACTTGTTAAAACTTATAAGGCATCCAAATTATCTTATTCGACAGTATTTGATGACGCCTTACTCTTAAGGACAGCCGTATACATTTAATCGCTTTGTAAAGCTATTTGAGTAAATCACATAGTTTTACACCTGCTACAATCTAGATTCATACCAATCTAAAAACAAATTTCAAAATTGGAAGTCTTAAAAAAATATTTACTGTGGTGCTATGGATTTATAAATTAAACACTTAAAGCATTCTTGAAAAAAGGGCTAAAAAGATAAGAAAATTTTGAATAATATGTACGAGTTTCAACTTTATTTTGAAGTTTTTTAAGCTAAGCTTATTTTAAGTCGATAGTATTTCCGAGACCGAATTGATAGCTATTTTTTTCTTGATTCAATTCAAACGATATCTAGATACATTAATAAAAATGTTAGGTACATTGTAGTCCATAATACATTTTTCTACTATTCTACTATTACATTAATGCTAACAGTGCCATCTGTTGTCACTACATGAATTTTTCATCCGTTATGAAATGTTAGTTGAAAAATCTTATTTATAAAATAAGATATTTCAAGGGTAAAACTTTAACACGGATTTTATTTATATAGAGCCGATTTGAAACCAAGACAATTTAAATTTCAAATGTAGTTTGGCTACAAGAAGGACATTAAATTGCGGGTTTTTGTTTATTTCATTGTTATAAAAGCTACCTGTAGCGTTTTGTGCGAGTGCTTAATAAATGCATTCACAATAATTACTCGTTCAAAGTATTTTAGATATAAACACTTTACTAATATAAATATTTTACTAATATTTTTGAAACAAAAAGAGTAGGCAATACTTTTCAGTATGTAGTAGTATTTGGTAAAGTACAAAATTTAATATGGACATTAATTTATGTGTTTTGTAAATTAGTTAGATTTTAATTATTTTGCTAAAAGTGCACAGTGAAGGGCAATTAAGGCTTGGTTCAATGAATGGTTATCCAAAATGTCGCATTTTCGTACAACAATCATACAAAGTTAACAAGTAAGACACAAATAGTAACTACCATTTTGGGTAAAGATCTTTATTGAATTAATTTTTACCAACAATTTTTTTTTAACTTTCAAATACCACAGAGTTACTCTTCTCTTTATATAAAAGATTTCACTGTAATTGTTGGAAAAAATCGAGTATAGCAACATATTTTTTTCACAATTTAAATGTTATTTATTGTGTACACGTAGACACTTCGTACCTACTATATTATTATGTTAGTTAAATAAGTATTATCGCCTACTGTTGTTTTTTTTTAATCAGGAACTGTGTTATTACTTATGTAACGTCTGTTTGTTTTTGTTCTTCTAAAATGTTGGAAATATAATCATACGAGTAACTGTATCTTTTATTTCTTAACCTTCTAACGTCGTTTTAATAAAAAACCGGCCAAGTGCGAGTCGGACTCGCGCATGAAGGGTTTCGTACCATTATCTATAAATAGATAAATTAAATATTTAGAGACATTCGCATACAACAATCATTATTTTTCAAATTTAATAATTTATTTTTAAAGTGAATATATAACTAAATATTCTGTGAATATTTCAAGCGTTTACATGTTGCTGTTATTAATATCGAGCGAAAAAATCACGTTTGTCGTATGCCCATTATTTTATTGTGTATTTATTACCTATTTCTTGTTGTAGCAGCATCAGAAATACATCACGGTTCCTGAGATGCAGTCTTTTAACAGACAGACGGACAGCGGAGTCCATCCCTAAAAAAAAAACGCTCGTTCATTATTTAACGCTATTTAAAATTGTTTTAATTATCTGAAATAATATTTACCCTGAGACCCAGGGGTTCCCAATCTTTTACTGCCGACGGCTCACTTACCTACAAGTTCAGTATTTTGACACGGCGCCCTATCATAGCTAGTTACTTAATACACATACAGTTGAAAGAAATAGGTACCAACATTCTTTTTTGTAACGAGGGGGAAACCTTCAAAAGGTAACCGACGGCGTGGGAGCAATGCCGGGTTATGTGAGATTTTACCGCACCCCCCGTGGCCATCCTCAGAACTGCGTGGAGGACTCCGGGATCTAAAATAACATTGATCAGATTTTTTTACAAAAACATAATATATACTAGGATTGTAACGGAACTCCGCCTCCGCCTCTGTTACTGCGGAATTTCCGCAAAAAATCGAACTTCCGCTTCCGCAAGTTTTTGCGGAAGTAGGACGGAGGTTTATTTACGTTGATCGTGACGTACAAAACACAAGGAGGGACGCAAGGCGACGCGGCCGCTCAAGTTTTTTCTTCCATATTTCACACTAACCCATCGGCGCCATCAAGTTCAGTGCTAAGTGAACAATTATTTAGTGACAGCCGGCACGGAAGGCGACAAATTCGCAAAGCTGTTGTTTGTGAATATAATCATCCTTTTTCTTAATTTTGGTTATTAGTAATTATTTGACTTTTTATAAGAACTGTACTATATAAAGGTCACCTCTGCGTCCGCCTCCGTTAACCTCCGCATCCGCGGAGGTGGCCCTCTTAACTTGCTAACTCTGCTAAGATAACAACCCTAATATATACTATCACAACCCAAATCTCCTTCTACAGAAAAAATAGCAAAAATCTTTAGTTTCGGGGGGAATCACTCTGTGTACAACGCGCAGTAACATTGATTGATGACATCACAATAATAGTAATTCCCAATGAAGAATACAGAATTAAGATATTTGGTTCATCCTTTGGCCAAGGAAATACCTATTTTTTATGAACTTTATTTTTATTTTTTAGCGTTTAATTTTTAGAACTGTACCACAATCCTAAAAATTAATTTAATAATTATTTTAATATTTTTTTTTTAAATAATACCGAGTAATTTAGAAATAAAATTGTGTAAAAGAAGTTAGTGTAAGTTGGACAAAAGTTGTTTCATAAATTTTTGCGATATATATTTTGTCTATGCATTATGAGTATATATTGACCTGCTGTTGTTTGTCATCTCTGCTTGCATTGTAGCTTCAAAAATAATATAGTTTTGCTCTATGGTTCCAAACTACTAGTGCTGCCTCTAGCGGCACCAAGTTACAACTAAAAAATCGACGTCAAACCAAACATGTCAGTCGCACATAATGGCGGAGGCAGTGTTTTTTTATGTCGTGATCGATTCCGGTAATGTTTTTTCCAGGAAAGTTTGAAACTCGAAATATATTGCTCGCGTAATCCGGTTCCGCGCTTGTATTTGATTATACGGAGCGGTGTCGCGGGGGAAGACTGAAGTAATGGGGAATGCATACGTCGCTATATCGATAGGCTTATTGAATTAGAGTGTCGGTGTCGGTGGGGCGAAGGATCGCGCGTCTGGCAAGGGTGGCGTCGGCCAGGGTGCAGGATGGGCGCGCAGCAGGCGAAGGAGCGCGGCACGGCCAGCGGCGCGTCCATGCGCTCGGCTCGGAGCAAGCCGCGAGTCCCGAAGGACCCCCGCATGCTCGGCTCCAACATTTTTACTGAACACAGCGGTGAGTCACAAGTTATTTCATAAAAAAGCCATTTTCTGTTATAACATTTTAAAGTTTATAGTTTCAGTCTCTTTTAGCATATTTTCTTACGCTATATGACTTCGAGTACCTGTTATTCTTTCTATCTTTGTCACGATGTGTTGTTACCTGTTTCTGTTCGTTTTACTAGTGCTATCTTTATTTTTAAGTTTATTTTTTTAGTTACAATAGTTTTATATGGTTTTCGTAATTTTGTTTTACTAAAGCCTTTTTCATAAAATTATTTATGTTGTACCTATTTATGTCGTGTTCTACTTAGACTAGATAATTACTACTATAGATCATAGATATATAGAAATTTATTTTTTGATGCATATTTTACAGTGTATGTTATCAGTTGTATATTTTTAAAACATTCCGGTCTTTTAAAATGATTCCATAAACTATTTATAAAATCCTGTTCATTAACTATTTATGATTCTATACATTGGCCATAAACAAACATTTACTGTGAGTTTGTCATTCTTATAACTGCCATGTTGATTGAAAGTTTATTTACAAATTTATGTGATAATCTGCAGTTCGGACAGCACTCAATAAGCCACCAAAAATGATAAAAACGTAGTTGGCAATCATAAGACAAAACAGTTTATATCGACTATCGACACAGTTGCAATTAATTCAATGATTTAAATACATGTTATATTATAAATAAAACAGACTGCAATAACTTTTAAATGCAATAAAGAAATTCCATTAGTCAACAAAATGAGGGCTTCAATTTGGTATTTGCATATTTTGAAGAAATTCCTAGCATTGGAGGCGCATGCGACTGTAATATCCCGAGCTATGTGTGACTACTAAGCATTCAGCAGTTTTGCCTTATTGAAATCCACACCCACAACTTACAGTATAAGTTACTGTAATAGGTTCAATGGTGGACCTTGATACTTCATTCTACTTTACATTTTACATAATATTTTATGTGTTATTTTGCTGAGCAGTTAACAATGAGTAAATGCCCAGCACTTAAAGCTAAATGATAAATTTGCAGTTTACCAATACTACTTTACATCCAGTTATAGTATTGAAGTGGAAAATGAAGTTTTTATAAAAGGAACTATAATGAACACTACATAAAAGAATTAAAATTTGCTTGCGATTTTGCTTTGCCTTCATAATTTCAAAAAAATTTTTGAAGTATTTGAAACTACATCAAGCAATCAGAAGTACTATTAAAACGTCGCACATTATTGAACATTTAATGCTTGCGTTAAACTAAGTGTTGGCAATGCATTTCCTATTGATGTCCTTATATAAGTTACTTTAGATGTTTACGGGTTTCATTGATCAATCAATATATATTAAGAGCAATGAACATTGCATGAAATGATAAAACAACAAGCATATTTTAATTAAAATTGGCAAAAGAAGATAACATTTCAAGCTTTCATGCTTCTTTACTAATATATACATCCTAGTTGCTTCTCTTATCACTAAATGAAGATTTGTAATATATATCATATAAATATATTAGTTGACAATTCAAGAAAACATTTGTAACTTGTGTTCATCCTACACCAATCTTTTTATCTGTTATCCTTAAAATCAGCAATCATTTGCTTCCCCTTGCTGATGTCACACAAACTGCTTGTGTATTTTTTGTATCCAGTGCTTTTTTACTGCCCTCTCTTATGTAAACAATAAAATGAAATGGAAGATCTTTATTTTATATAGCCTATATGAAGGCCCATACAAATTGTCAGTAAAAATATATTGTATTTTTTTTCTTACACTACCATCGGACTGAAACAACCTCAACTGAGAAGATACAGCAAGAAACTCAGTGGGTTTGTCTTTTTTCTTTGTTATCAGTTCATCAGTAATCTGTTCATCAGTTTGTCTGTCTAGTTGTCAGACATAGTCATAATTGTGATTACCTAACTACCACATGTATTAAATAGTGCCAAATAGTGTTACTAAACCTGATGTTCTTTTTGGTTTAAATGTAAAAGTAGTTTTGCTTATGTATATCGGTGTCGGTATACTGAAGACATTTTTGAAAAAATATCAGATGTCATTATTAGTACAATTAAACCCGAGACGGTGATTTTTGCATCTGAATTTAGATTTGTGTCTGTTTGTCTGTGCATTTTGCATGGTAACCTCAGAAACGCCTTATTTGATGTTTGATGATGTTTGATTGAAAGAAGCGCTATTAATTTACGCTGCTACTTCTACTAGTACTACTACTACTACTAGCTTGTGGAATGTTCTTATGGCGCGAATGCGCTGCCGCGACGGGCGTGCCTGGTAATTTGGCGCTATCGTCAACGTGCGCGACGGATCGTGGTAGAAGAAAGGGTAATAGACGACAAAACACGGCACACCAAACAAAAAAGGGAACACTAGGTGCAATCGTCAATGTAACATATGAAATAATATTGATATTGCTATTATCCACCGAAGTCCATAGAATTGTCATTTAGTATAGAAAACTATAAAAAATCAATAATCAACACTATTCAAAATTATATTTTTAAATCATTATAGAAATGAACTAGCACGCTAATTGTACAGAGACAGATTCTTTTAAAGCTAAATATTTTTGTTTTTCTTTACTTTATAAACAAGTAAGAATAATGGTTCTGTGGTTATTTTAATCGCAACTAATATATATTATCATATGCACGTATTTAACTGGGTTTCCCCTTTTTCGCAATGCTGATCACAGGCGTAAAATTAAATAAGTAATGCATTTGCTACCACCTGAACGAATACTAAGTTTCAAGAATGCTTTAGTGACAGGACGTCAGTCTTAAAGCGAGCATACGCTACTAAGAGTACCAAGTAATAGAAAACAATAAGTTACGATATTCGCAAATTAAAGGTTAATTAATAATCTAAAAACTGCACAATTTGTTCTCTAGAACTAAATATATCTGTAAGAGCTTTGCTTTCTCCTTATTGACACGTGCCTTATATACACTTACGGCGTCTATTTAGATATTTATTTATGTCTGTCATGCCGGTGCCGTGCTGTGTCCTGTCCTCTCGGTGGAAAATCGCCCATGTTTATCTCAGTCAAATTAAAATATATTATAATATTATTATTAATTAAAATTAACGCTGAGAGTTGTGTTAGGGTCGAGTACGTGTGTGGACAGTAGTGACCACTTACCACGGGATAGACTCGTGCTTGTTTGCTACCACCATATTATCCTTGGTAGGATTTTAAAAATGTGAAGATGGAATAAGTATTTGGATTGACGAAGATTTTCAAAAATATTATAATTAGATTTCGCGTTTTGTTATTGCCCTGTCACAAGATTATTTATGAGAGGCTTTCTAATTTAATCTTCAGACTGTGACCTCTATTGGGTAGGATTCCAATTCTTTCTCTGGGATACATATTGTCTGTGACACTACAGGTTCCTTTGCTACTTAGGTATGTTGTACAAGAAGTTTTGATGATTATATATTTGAATTGGATTGCAACTTATAATTTGTTCTTCATACATGTAATAAGCTTTAAGATTTACAAGCGTAGACACACATAAATCTTTGTAATTGTGGCGATAATCTTGCGTTCGTGGGCTGCTTCCCGCGACCGGAAGCCTGTGGACGCGGTTCGTGTATTAATTAACACACAATTGCATTCTTTAGTCAGCCGCTGCCCCTTACCCTTGAATATATGTGTCATGCTCTATCCAACAGACCATAAAAAAGTTTGAAGAAAAAACTTGCCTTGTATTTTTGTCGATACGCTGTAATTATATAAACATTAATAATTAATATACGTATATATGCATATATGATTATACTTTTACAATTCGCAAGAACATTATTTCCGACGAATTCGCTCGCGTATTGAATGTATCTCAGTTGCTGCTTTTCCATTATATATAACGAAGTGGTGTTATGTTCAACAGCAGAACCGATAGTATATTATGAAAAGAAAAATTGAAACACATAGTTTTTCGGAAGCCAATACTAGCGTCAATAAACCGTGTTTTTATTACGTCAATGTTCCGCTGGTCGAATTGTTACGTAGGCACGTATGTAGGTAATAAAAACGAAAAATATGATCAAATTACCTACTTTAAGATGAAGATTTTTATTTTATCTTCGTTCTTTGTCGACTTCTTACATATAGGTCATATATTGGTCTAAAGTTCTTACAATTCATACATTCATGCATTCATCAGCCCTTAAAAGTCCATAGGCCTCTCCTAATCGGCGCCACTCTGACCGGTCCTGCGCCATTAGAATCCAGCGGTGGTCCACCGTATCCTTCAGGTCATCAGTCCACCTGGTCGGGGGGCGGCCTGTACTCCATACATATTAAGCTTCTATTGTCCCAAATTCAATTGTTAATTTATATCAGGTGCAAAGCAAAGGTTCCTTTAATATGAAACTCTTTTAGCTGTCTATATTATGTAAGCAATCCATTAGACGAGTAAAGTACTGCTACTCACGCCTTGACAAACAACCTTCGCTATACCTAATTGTGGGTGTGGTTAGGCTCTGACTACACTTTTACCAGTAGTACAATTGCTTAAACAGAATATGTTGCTTAAAACTCGAATGGGACGATGTATTTTTTATTTATTTATCTTCAATGCCAACTACCAAAAGATTAGTTCAATTCGATAGTGCTATCAAGTCTGGAAATGCAATCTTAAACCAATATCTGCATATTTTATAAATATATTCGACAAATGCTCAGCGGAAGTGAACTGCCGACAAAGTCTAATTTTCAACTTTCACAATAAAGGAACAGAAATTGAAAACGAACTGGATTCTTAGGGCCTCAGCTATCCTGTTACGGAACTTAGAACGGTCTGTTTCACGACTTAAATATCAACTTATACAGACTTAAATGTCAGATTTAACAGAGTGCCTGTGTAAATTATAAAACTCTAAATTATTCTCCTTATAAATTATGAATACAGTCGTTGTATTACTATACCTACATATTTTATAATATATATAAACTTATATATATAAACTTTTGTTTTGTAATTATACTATCATCCGTAAAAAATATTGTTAATATATAATGTTTTTCTGGGTTTACTTTTACGCAATTTAAGTAAGTTAACGCTAATCAAGAATCCGACGAAGGTAAAAAATAAAGTTATATTGTATTAAATTCTTATCAAGTTATAACACTAATTTGATGAAGAAGTTGAGGAAATTTGTATTTATATAGTTATTTACTATCATTTTATATCCGAAGATCCCAAGAACATTGGTCACATCCTAAGAATATCGGTGAAGGTTGAGAATATAGAATTGCTTCATTACTGTGTACTAATAATGTATCGAATATCGAAAAGCTATCGGACAATTCTGTTTTGCCAGAACTGGTAATGGGCTACGCTACGTTGCCCTTGCAGAGAGAAACGAGTCTAATTCTTTTGTAACTCGACGTGGGTGGCGGTCCCAGTAGAGCTCTTCAACGAGGTGCTCGGTCTGGCTCGCACCAACCACTATATGTCGTCTTACATTCGATCGATACACTCTTTAGGTTTGCAACCTTCAGTTTTGCAAATGTTTTTTTTGGTAAATCTGAATATGTATAATTCTGTACTGCACTTGTCAATGATGAAAAGTTATAGGGTCTTCTTTTTTAACAAATTGAGTTCCTTTCGCTCGTATATGACGGATTTGTAGATTTGATAAACCTTTTCGATCATTATGATGAACACAAGCGTGGGAGAGTTTTAACGATGTTTGATGATAATTTCTTCTGTGAATGAATGTAACAAAAATATGACAAATTCGAGGCATCCCTATGTTTTGAATCTCCGACTCCATCGGTGAGGTGTAATTCATAATTAGAGTTGATCTATACTTATATATATAAAAAAATAGGTGTGTATCTGTGTTACTTAATAACGCAAAAACTGCTCGTCCGATTTACATTTACATTTTGCATGGCTATAGCTTATTTAACTGGTCAGCCTATAAGCTACTTTTGATGTCGATATTTTTTGATATTTAAAGATGGGGATTATTTTAGTGACGTCACTACACCCTTTCGACTTAGACTCATGTTTCCATTTAAAATTAAAAGAAATTGCTTAAAAATGATTAACTTATCGCTGTTCATGTGCCTTCAACGGTTAGCGAGTCAACCCAAAATTTGTCACGTAGCGAAGCACGGGTATTTCATCTAGTGGTCTGTAAAGTAATCGTGGTAGTCTCTAAAAGTTACGCGTTCTGGGTAACAACTCGTTTTTGCGTAAATTAAACCTGTAAGTTTTATTGTATTTTTAATCAACTTGTCTTATTTACTTCATACGCTAGTTATTATATTTATATATCGAGTTTATTGGTAAAAACTAGCCAAGTAAAATTTAAACTTGAATTATATTCTAAATGAAATAAGTGCTTTGTGTAAATAAATTGTCTGTTAAAATTGAACAGAGTTTTATTATTAAGTCGAAAACATTGTTGTTGTAGCAATACAATATATAAATAAATAAATAAATAAATTTAAAAACTATGTATCTGGGGGCACGGGCAGTGCCTCCGCCAAGACGAGCCAAGCGAAGCGCAAGGGCACTACCTACCATTTATCGAAGTGATTCGTCATTTTTTGAACTCCCATAGAGTTGGTTTCCAATGTACCAGATAGTTTATATTCTCAGGATATGATGTCAATAATAGACTTATTATACATACATAGTTTCAATTGAATAGCTCTAATACTTTAGATTTTATTGATATCTAAAATATACTGATTTCGTCACATGCACACTCACTGACACACTGATGGCTACTTCCTGAAGTGCTTGAAAATTCGGTACGTATAAACTTATTATCAAGTAGTCAATGTCAATGTTATTTATCAATTATAATGTGGAATCAGGTTAAAATGATTTATAAGATTTATAATTATTACTCCATTGGATAATGTAATTTTAATTTACAGTTATAATTATTTTATCTATGCACACGTTCTAAGACCTCTCTAACCGAGTACCGTACGCTTTTGATATAAGCATTTAGAATTCTGCTGTATTCATAAATTTGTACTGATTTAATGTTGTCTGGTAATTTATTATACATAGTCCACCCGATGAGGAGTGGCCACTGCGCATGGATTCGATATATGATGTCGTCAACCTATTATTGTCCGACTGCTCGGCACGTGTCCCTTCTCTTAATGCTTGCACACACCTTTGAGAACTTTTTTAGAGAACTCTAGTAGGTTTC
>DWTU01000933.1:0-14712 GCA_018251515.1 Cecropterus confusis
AAAGTTATAATAAAACTAATAACTTGCTAGAATGCTTAGTTTTTGATTTTCTAAGAACTTTCAGTTTGACCCTCGTATCCTAAATAAATAAAATAATTAATAAATCTTACATTTAACGTTATGTTTTCTACGTCATCTTTATCTGCCGATTTTATCCAACGACTACTGGCTTCTTCAAATTTTACAGCAACTTCATCGTACTTTATTGTATCTATTTAATAAAATTTTATGATGTTAAATTTTACACCCACTAATTTGCCGATAATATCTAAATTAGAAAATATTGACCTTTTATGTTAGTTTCTTTTGCTGATGTACTAGGCACAGGTTTATTTGGACGATTCATCAACGTTTGCTTTGGAAGATCAATTTCTGGGTAACAACGAGTTTACAGATAAAATTAAATAAATTGCAATGAAGCTTACAAATACAATAAAACTGTAGATAAAGTAATTTAACCAACCAAGAATCGTGACCCTCTTTTTAGGTTTATTAATATCAGGCAACAGTTCTGTACTTAACGGACGTTCTGGTAGCTGGCATTCTTCACTCAATAGGAAGTTTCTTATTCTTTGCACTGCAACTATCAATTCCGCTATCTAAAACAAAAACGTGTCTATATCACATCTTTATCAATATTTGGCGAACACTGTAGTTTTATAATAATAGTAGCTAATATAATAGAAATTATTAGAGTATGTCATGTTTTGCTAATTTACTTTTAAGTAAATTATTAATCTGATTGTAAACGTTTTTTCGGGAAATTAAGATCCGATAATTGTTTTAGAAACACACTATTATTTTACTCCAAAAGGCAGTTCTCAACTAACTTCGAGTATATTTAGTTGTCCTAGCTAATTCGTGTGTAATTTGAAAATGATTACTTGTCCAACAGCCTGAGGAAAATAGAGCGTCATAGTTTGCTTCATGATATTGTAGTAGCAGGTGAGGTAGAAGACCTTTTCCACGGTGATACGGTTCACATAGGTTACGTAGAGCAGCACTGTGATGAAGATACTGAATCTCGAAGTAAACATGATGAACGACATCACTACACCGCGGATGTAAGATGTCATCTTGATGAAACCGATTTCTTGCCTGAAATATATACTTAGCACAGAAATTTTAGCGATTTGCGACCTTTTACGCATACTGACCATATAGCCTAACAGTTGCCTTAATTCAGACAAAGCGAATGTGTCCATATTTCTCTACTCATGCCGTGTGTGGTCGATGCATTTGGCTTTGCTTATATCTTTAATCTCACTTTTCTTTTCTTATTAATCTTCACTTTAATCAACTAGCAAAAAATACTAAAACGTGAAATATTTGTCTTTAAAATATATTTTACCGTTCTTGATTAGCCAGCAGTACAGTCAACTCAGTCATTCAGGTAGTTAGAAGTTTAGACGAAAAGGTGTCGATAGGTTTACAAAATAGAAGTTTAATTTAAATTATAGTCAAACGATTTTATTATAGTTAAAATCCAAAAAATGTAAAATTTTTCTATTTGCATTTTACCGTCTCACTCCATCAATAATTCTTCGAAAGGATTGTTCCCACGTGTACATTTTTATCACTTCCATTCCCATTATAATTTCGTCCATCAATCTGACTCTTTCGTCAGATTTGCTGGCTGTTTCTCTTCTGTAATGCGCAGTGCGCGTGCCGAGGAAAACTGAGTATAAAGGAATTACTTCATTTTATTACCCACTACTGTAGGCAAACAATGTTACAGCATTAGTAGCAAGCGGTCGTATTAGGCACGTACACTCGTACGAGATATTGTCAATTTATTATTTACGTGAGAATACAATGAAATATCTCGAATTACTCGCCTTGAAACGGAATGACTCCTATAACTATAAAAGTTCCATAGATTGCAGGCATCCCCATTTCTCTATACAAATACGCTGTTATCAACTGAAAATAATTTTTGATGTAATCGCTGCGAACGAAGCTAATTCATGTTTGTTTTCAAAGATAATTTATCTGTCATAAGTATATGGATAATAATATAATATAGTAAGTATAAAAAGTGGTTAGAGAACGTCTATCTATGCATTTTTTTTTCTAATTTTGATATACCAAACGAGCACGCAGTTCACCTGATGGTAAGTGGTCACGTACATGCACATCTGTAACCGACTTAAAATAGAACAGTGGTTCTATCTGAAGTCAATAACAGATGCGTTGCTATCCCTTACCATGGTCGCCTCATATAAAAATGAGCCGGCAACCGCACCCGGCCACCGAAACGCAGTATCACGGTTTACGCTAGAAATATATGAAGCGGCGGTACTTCGTTAGAACCATATTTGTTCTACTACCTGTTGGACTCTGAAAGGCGTTTTGCGTGTAGGTACTCATACATAGGGATAGGAATTTGATAAATGCTTTCACTTATTCTATGTAACGTTATATTTTTATAGTGAAGTTACATACAATTGTCTCAAAAGGTCCGATCCAGAGGTAGTGAGCAAACACGGGTCCTGAATCAAATCGGTTTACATCGTTTGCCATTAAGTTTACCACTAGTCCTCCACTATTTTCCGACATAGCTTGAAGACTTACTTTTAAAGCCTTAGAAACAAAAGAACATTAGTTACATAACACTTTTATAAAATACAAATCGATTTTGTACGTAGTAGATGGCGTATCGAATACGTACAGATGGCGAAAAAAATATTATTTTACCCTAACTAGAAATATAGGTAGGTAAGGTAGGAATGTAACAGAATTGAAACGCCTCATTTACAATAATAAATAATACAGTTCATTAAATAAAACAATAGATTTGGCGAATAGTGATTGATTTGAAGGATCATTTAACTAAATTTGTACAAATTGAAAGGACTTTTACTGTGTCACCTTTCTATATATGAGGCTGCAGACGCCAACTCTCATCTTCATACCGATGTGCATTACACCCATCATAAAGGGATGTTGGACGAGAACGTTAGCCATGCTGCAAAACACGATTCCGAAAGAGAAGAACACTGCTTCTCCCCATGATATGGCGTCCTGCACTTTGTTATAATCGTAGAAACGTAATAAATATGTGGATTGAGATCTAAAACAATGAATTGTCTTATGGTCAGCTGATTTACTGTCTACGTTATATTCTGAGTGTATTTCGTCGAAATGAGGGACGTATTTTCACGTTTCGTCGTGTACGTAAGTAAAAGGTCTAGTCATTCAAAGATATAAAGAAATAAAAGCTCGAGGGTGCTAAGTTCGGCATTTAAGACTGGTCTAGTGCTGTTGACAAGTCATCCCTGAATGAGAATGGTTTAGAGTTTAGACTTTACTGTTAATTAGTAGGTATAATAGTCCACCGTGTTGGTAACACCTTTAAAACTTTGCTAGAAGTCTTAGGCATAAAGGTTACCTCACAATGCATTTCCTTATCGATAAAGAAGTTCATTGGTCAAGATAAAACAAATGCACGCACTGTTTAACGATATATTTTTATCTAAAGCTAACAAAGAATGTGAGGTTATCTAAAGTCACCGTGACTCATAGACAGTATGTCAGACGGTATGTCGTATCTACTAGGTAAATAAACTTACGTATTGGTATGTAATTCCTGAGTTGGACTGTAATAGCGAAGAAGAAGACCCAAAAATAACGGTTGCTGTAATCTAGAAAAAGGTGAGGGTGTTATGTATTCGTACTTTACATGTAATTATATTTATAGGTATATCTATGATAGAAATTTTAATCGATTATGTAGTTTACCTGATGGTCAGTGGCAACTGCCACCCATGCACGTCAAAATCAACACTGACACCTACGATTAGAATCCTACCTGAACTCAGCCATAGATTTGTTACCTATCCCTAAGGACTAAACTGAACGCCTCGTTTACGTCTGTTTTTCTAACGCACTACTCAATCGTGCGGCGGTGGATCGCTACAGTCACGACACAAAAGTAATCGAGTGCTTAAGCTTCTTCGCTTTTTTATTTAATCTTTATTTTTTGGGGCCTTGAGTACTCAATGTACATATAACCCATTGTACCTCATAAAATCTAGTTGACTACACAATCACACTTAAATCTATTCTTAATTTCTATCTTTGAGAGATGCATTGATGGATGTATAAAATATATTTTGCCTGTTCATCAATGCATCTCTCTAGCTTCAGGTGTATCTAAAGGTAAAAACATTCAATGGAACATGTCCAGACCTAAGCCTTACTGCTACTGTGATCACTTGCCTATCAATCCCTACATTGGTAAATTATGGTATGCGAGGTTCGCTCTGCATTGTTTTATACCATATACCTTTTTCTTTAGGCTTAAGATCGAAATATCCCTTCCAATTTTCCCAATATTTAATTTTGACAAAACTTCGGTGTAATCTGGCTTAACACTATGAGAAGCACTACATGGTAATAAGTCAGTCTCCTCGTTGCCCAACAGACTTATGTGTGACGGAATCCATTGCAATTTCAAAATAGTCATAGATTGGATTTGGTATAGTTGATCAAGTATAGAATAAGCAATAGAAACACCTCTGTGACCAGAGCCACAGCGAGTTAAATGATAGTGAGCGCTTTTACTATCTGCTTTCTTTGCTTGGTGTAATTTTAAAATAAACATTAACGATAACTATTTCTTCAGTTCAGGGATCTTATAATTACTGTATCTCTATTCTATTCATACCGTATTATAAACTCCATGGCTGCAAGTATCAGACCATATAACATAAGTTCAGGTCCAAAAACTTTGAATAAGACTTTCCATAAACTTGGTTTTTTCGTATCGTGGCGGCTGGTATATTCCACTTCTCGTTCCCAACCATTTTGGATCGCATCCCCTTCGAAGAACACAAGAACGATATGATCCTCTAGATCCTTAAGACAGTGCCCAATAAGCAAGTTTAAGTCAACCTCCAACCATGCATTTTATGTAGCAAATAATATTACGTTGGTCAAGATTAGAACTTGCCACATAATATTATTATGTATTTACCTACCCTTTATGTTTGATAAAAACGGTAATTATGTATGAAGAACACAATGGAGCATTTTAATGTTAAACCTTACTATCTATACTAATATATAAAGACGAGATGATGTGTGTCTGTGTCTCTGTTTGTTACTCAATCCCGCAAGAACTCCTATTACATGAACGTTCGCATGGATATTTACTTGGTCACCTTTTTCCGCCAACCTATTATTGTCCCACTGCTGGTCACGGGTCTTTTTTCAGATTGAGAGAGTTTCAGACCATAGTCCACCGCGCTGGTCAAGTGCGAGTTGGTAGACTTCACACACCCTTGAGAATTTTTTTTTTAAAGAACTCACTGGTGTTTAGGTTTCCTCAAGATGTTTTCTTTCACCATAAAGTAGTGATAATTAACTTCTAATACGCACATAATTTTAGAAAAATCAGTGTTGCGTGCCTGGGATTGGAACCTCGGTACCCTCGATTGAGAGGTCGAGTTTCAACAATTCGGTTATCACTGCTCTACTGCTACAACTTATAGGATATATGTCCCGTAGCATACTCGTACAAGTACTTCAGCTAGTAATATTATAAGGCCGAATGTTTGTGAGGATTGTCAGATTTGGATAAAATTTGGCACACTAATTGTTTATGTTCTGGATGGAACATATACCGTGTCAAACAAGAATCAAGCAATCGGATCCGCATCAATCAACTATTCACCAATAATTACCAAGTACATCGGGACTGTGTTCTGGTAATGGCGCGTATAAGTCGTTTTCTTGTATATCCTTACTGTAACCAAGCATAAACGTTTCCAATGTCCAGCTGAAAAATAAATACAATTTGTTGTGAGATGCAAGTCAAATAACACAGAGACAGTTGTTCTTTGAACTTGACTTTACTCTAAAATGAAGATCCAGTTGCAGGGTCCTTTGAGTTTAGAATACATGCCTTTCAGGGCGATTAAGCCAAAATGAAGGAATTATAGATAGTTGTACATGTTTTGTTGGTGAATTACTTATATAGTTCTAAAGACTACCCTCGAGTTGAAAGCATTTCGAGTAACCGAGTCAACGTAAAAATCTCTAGAGCTACCCTAAATCCTACTAGCATTAGTCCATCCAATATCGTTAAAAGACAAAAATATAGAGATAAGAGATTCTAAGTCCCACCGCTATGAAAATGTTAGAACTCTCCATTGAAATACCCCTTCATCAAATTTTTAAAAGACTTCAGCTTGTCAAGCATTCTTTAAACGAAAATTCTTGAAGCGCCTGTGACTTAGATGTCACCTACTGTACCCAGGTTAGACGGATAAACATAGGTACTATTCCTACCATAGCCCTAACTTATAAAAGTGTTGATTTTGATTATACCTAAGATTTTTTATACAGTACTGGTCGAGACAAATACTGAATACATACCCGAAAGTAAGAATAGAGAACAAATTGGCTCTATATCGTGGATTTGCTTGTCTTCGTTGCTTTGGACCAGTATCCATTTTTGTGTTTTATCCCTGTTTCGTATAAAGACGTAAATTCAAGTCGGTCGTGACTTGATACCTACTCAATGATGTTAGGTATATGTAACTGAGATACCCCGAACACTAACAACTATATATTTTTTTTATAGGATGAGGTAGGTATCTAAGGAGCCAATTCAGCTCACCTGATGAATAGTAGTCACTGCACTCCAAGGATATGTGAAATCAACTGCACAGTTATACTGCAGAATAGTGGTACAACTTTAACCTGATTACAAATGCGTTGCCACTCCTTTTGTACCTACTCCTCGCTATGAGAGGATTCTCCAGGGGACTTATCGTCGGTCATATGTAAATTAGCTGGCATACACTCTTCCCCTAAAACGCAAGAACTATCGAACTATACCAATACCTTTATTCAGCTGTATATTATATATTCGTCAAACATGTTCTTGATATCAAGAACTTTGGCGAATACGTAATAATTATTATTATCATTACATACGTAGGTACATTATTTTTTGTCATTGTTTCAGAGTATTAGGTGTCTGTGACGCTAAAATATGTACGTGACTATTTAATAATTTAAGAATAATTACCTAAATATCGTGTATCATTTAATTTACGCAACATCTGTTTACTATTTCTTGTAAATGGTAAAGTGTGTTGAAATAATAGGTTGATGTTGTTTACTGGTGTATAAAAGGCGCCATGAGGACAACAGGTCCTCATTCGAGACAAGTACTAATTCAATATGAATTTAATTGCTATAACGTTTTTATTTGGAGTTGCTTCGCTGATAGCTGTGAGTTTTTGACCGACTTCGCAAAAAGGAGGAGGTTTTCATATTGATTTTTTTTTTAAATTATTGATTTAGTTTTTCCATAAAGTTAGCACGCTGTATATTTATCTTTTGTGGTGTGCTTTATTTTGTTGTATTTCAAAATACTTTAAATATTTTTAAAACAGTAGCATATTAGTATTGTATTCATTAATCATTATACAATACATACGTATCGAATAATGATTGATGAACGTTAACGTTACGTTAGCTGTTCCTTCTAATGTCACGATAAGATGGTACTCTGTTTCATTGCTATGTTTTTTTTAGATATCCCAAGGACAATGTATACGTATTCGATCCGGTAACAACTGCCAGCCGTCTTGCAGTCAGTCGTGTTCAACTTGTGGCACTTCGGTGGATGACTTGACCACGCTCCTGACTATCTTACGAGCCCTTGAGGCAAAGGAATCTTCATCAAAAAATAGCATCAACAATGCTGAAGAAATAATAATGCAATTAGTAAACGCATTAGTTTTTGCGACAACTCAAAACACTGGCAGCCAAGGATCTGGAGGAGGATATATGGGTGGAGGCAGCGGCGGTAAAGGTGGTAGCAGCGGCGGTATGGGTGGTGGCAGTGGCGTTACCGGTGGAGGCAGTGGCGGTATGGGAGGTAAGGGCGGTATGGGAGGTACGAGCGGAATGGGCGGTGGTGGCTCAGGTATGGATGGATCAGACGGCTTGATTACTTTGGACCTTCTTCATTCGGGCTCTCAAGACCAAGAACATTTACTAAGACTCGGCATAGCAGGGAAAAAAATCTTAGATGTAGGGCTTGGGCATGACGATGGACTGGTTGGTGGTCTATTGAATGATTTATTGTAATCATCAAGTACATAAACATGAGTAATAAAAATATTATAAAATATATGCATTATTTCTTTAGACCCCGTTACCCTCGGCGTAAATAACATGTAATAATATAATACTTTGTGTCTTTTTATGTACCTTTGTTGTTTGTGTATGTACCTTTAGTATCCAACATCCACAATCTGTATGGATTGTGGATGGTGGATGCTATTTTAGGTGCAGCGCACACATTAGACATATTTTATGATTGTGATAAATTGCATTTTTATAAATAAGTCACAACAATTACTATACACACATTGTATGGCATGTTCATCAATTTAGTACTGATTGTGCCCAAAAGGGGTCTTACTAAAGTAATAAAGGTAAGCGAAAACATGCACCACAGTCAATCAATGGTCTAGTTGACTCAAACAAAATTATAATTTCATAAAGTTTATTGTCTAAGACAATCTTAATATTTTATATCGATGACAATTTATAAAGGTATCTAGGTAATCTAAATATTTTATATTGATATCAATTTATAAAGTAAGAGGAAGGTTTGTAAATCCTATTATTTTTATTTTTATTACCATAACTCAAAAATGGTTAACATCCTCCGCCACGATTGTTTTACTTAAATAAGTAGAAGTAGAAGTAAATTTGTTTTTGTTGACATAAACTAATGTGCTTTGGATTTATTAAAGCAAAGGTAGTACAACTTTACCCATGATTGATACAGTAGTTAGGTAAATATTTATTGCGTATTTTTCATTTAAAATGACTACTATTATTATTATATTACAATGACTATTATTATTATTATTCAAAATATTTTTATGGGGTTGGATTGCCGTCATGAAACTTAACTTTATTAATTCGCGGCGATCTTTTTCATCTTAATAGAACATAGAACAAGGTTTTACATTTAACTCTATGAATTCTTGCAATTTTTGCGCCTTCGATGACATCATGGCACAGATAATGTATACTATTATGGCCGACAGCGTTTTTATTGATTCAAGAGAAACATGTCTGCAGTAGCCAGGCCTAGCGCGGCCACTGAAGACGCAAATGCTGCATAAGGCTACCTCACGGTAGTCAACAATACCGGTGGACGGTGTATCCACCGAGGGAATTGCCCGGGTAAAGAGGGGTTCCTCGAGGCCCGCAAACCTTACGCCATGCGGCGACGCCACCGCCACGGCATAGGACGACTTACAAAGTCAAAGTCAAGACTAACAGGTTCTAAGGTCGCAGGTATAAAGACGGTAGCAAGAGCCCGACAATTACTGTTTTATTTAATATTCATCATAAAATTCAACCCACATCACATCTCAAAGATAATTTGGCTATTTAACATTTTGTTGGCAATTAGAAAAACCGGCAATATATAAACAGGCAAATTACGTTTGCTGCGTTATGAATCAAATTTAATTTAATTTCATTACAATAATCGCATGTCTAACCCTAGTGATCCCTATCAAAGTTGAATTAAGAATACATATTTAAATTGTAAAATAACTAAGGAAAATATTGCAACTGCAACAATGAAAACTGCGCATTGCGAAATTGCTAATCTGCAATAAATGTAGGTCGCTAGTCAATGACTCGATGTGTATAATACACATGCTGGTAGCGTCAGCAATTCTTTTGCGGCTGCTACACGTAATAAAAAGAAAACACGTAAAGAAAGAAATATCTGTAAAATCGATAAATGTAGAGCCAACAAAATAATTATGTCGATATTTTGATACATCGATGCTTTTACTATCAGGAATGTCATTATCCAAAAAATGTCAGAAACTGTATATATTATGTCACCGTCGCAGCACCCAAAGAGATATTTACACACATTTTTTTTCTTGTGTTCACAATCTACAAAGGGAAACCGTGCGTTCAGTTATGTACGACAGTACAATAATAAGTGAAAGAATACAAAATATAAATAATACAAAATATAATAATGCTTTAAAAATTTAATAATATATTAAAAAAATGTCGATAGTTCGAGGCTAAAAAATATATCGATATTTTTATGTATCGATATTTTTTGCCTGGCCTAATTGAGTTACTGTGTCAAGACGTCAAGTATGTCAATCATTGTATTACCTATGGTATTATTGGTATAGTTGTTGTCAGTGTCACATAGGTTCGTCAGTGGAATGACTAATTAACATCATTAGTTTAATTATTACCTATATAATTTATCGTAATATTTTCAAAAAAATATTTTTAATTTAAATAAGTGATAATAACGTAAACAGGTTTGTACCCGTGCAATTAATTCATTGTGCTTCCCAACTATTGTGAATTCAAATATTTTTAGTTCGAGATTTTTTTGTTATTTATTACTTAGAAATGGTTTCTATAAGTTTTTGCTTACTAACTTCTTAAACTGTTATGTTTATACGTTTCTTACCACACTAAGTAAATACATTCGCATTATAAGAAAAATTTAGTAAGTACCTACATAACGTCCTTGCTTTTGTTATTCGAACAAAAGTCAGTGGTAACAGATGTTCATATATTTTAAATTAATGTGACTACTTTAAGTATCTAGTATTCAGTAATAATACTCCTACATTGTTATACTGTAAGTGTTAAACATTTTAGTCTTTTAATGTTAAAAACTGTTTAATAAGTGAGCCCTAAATAGGACCTATCGAGCTACGACGCGAGGTTTGGTACCTGATGTGTTGGTACTAGAGATGTGCCGAATCATTAAAATAATAAATCTTCAGATACAGTTACAAATACAGATCATCGATGAAACATAAATATGGATATGGATCTCAACTTTCTCACAATTGTTACTCACTGCGTGTGACCTTGAAGTGAATATTGCTTTATTGACATGTTTCGATCTGTTTAGACACGCCTGCCCTGCCTCAGGTCGAAACAGCAGAGTAGCAACGCATCTATGATCGACATTCGTAACCATGGGCGGTAGCTGACTGCATGCTCGTTTGCTACTTCAGTCTAATAAAAAAGTTGATTTACATTCTAAATTTTTATTCGATTATGGGTAGAGAATATTTTTGTTATAAGAAAGTACAAAATGTTAAGTGTCATTAACACTTACTCAATTAGGAATAACGTCTTACCCATGTTTACCCATGTAATATTAAAATTTTTCATGTTGTATAAATTTTATATTTACGACGTTACGTTGATCACTTTTATAATAGGACAGTTTTGAACGAAGACTCTATGCTTCTATTCGCTTAGTCACTTTAAAATATTTTTTTGCCCTCAATCATGATTCTAATTTATTACAATGTTAACTCGGTTGCAGCAGAATGTTTTACATCAGCTATAATAACTTGGTGACTCATAAACTGCTGACTAAGAATTTAAATAAGTTATGGTTGGAACACATTCCAGTAAAGAGAAAAGAATAACAAGATAAACCTTGTTGCTCTATCTTATCTTATCTTACGGCCTACTAAAAATTATAAAGGCAAACGTTGATGTTGATGTTTGCATGTTTGTTACTCTTTCAGGCAAAATCTACTGGGGTACTCATTACTGTTGTATACGCTAGCGAAACAGGTGGAGCCGTGGGAATAGGCTAGTATGTTATTAGTAGTGATGTGCCGGAGATCCGTACCCGTATCTATGAATATCCGAGGCATGAAAAAGATTTATATCCGTATTCGTTACTTTTTAGATGGATCTCAAACGGATCTTTTATATCTATTACCAAATTCATATTATTTATATTTTTTAATACCGTCAACTCATTATTGTCCCACTGCTGGCCATAGTCCACCGTGCTGGCCAAGTGCGAATTGGTAGAGTTCACACACCTTTGAGAACTTTTTTAAAGAACTCTCAGGTGTATAGGTTTCCTCACGATGTTTTCCTTCATCGTAAAGCAGCGATAATTAACTTATAATACGCACATAATTTTAGAAAAATCAGTGGTGCGTGCCTAGGAATCGAACCTCGGTACCCTCGATTGAGAGAACGAGTGTCAACCATTCGGCTATCACTGGTCAATGCTACAATGCTATAATGAGTGCTTCTTACTAAATAAGAAGAGAAAAAGACTAAATTACATGAACACATTACTTGTAAAAAAAAAGTATTATTTTTATTTTTTTAATTAGCAAGTAATAGACTACTGATCTGCATACATAAACGTTAAGAAAATATACACGCTAGTAGTCATATTATCTAGCAATGGTTCAAATATGATTAATGTTGTGTCGTATGATAAAATTATACAAAAAATCATTTAAATAAAGAAATACAAAATAGAATGCAAATATTATGTCATTACGAATATAATTATGTTATAAATAAAAATGTTTAGACATATATCTAATTAAAATGTATAACTATTGCATCGTGATATAATCTTATTGATTAATAATGATGCTTCTCCTGCATATTATCTTATTACCAGCTCAGAGGTTTAGAAATAACAATTGTATACAAAAATATCCTAAAAAAGATAACCAATAACAAACTGCGTTGAAAAATTCACAGTACAGAAATATATTCTTTATGCCGACTTCTGCAATGTATCAAAAACATGGCTGGTTGCGTTTCAATGGATTATATATCACTTGGAATGTACTGCACTGCCAAGTTGCAGCTATCTACCAAACGCAAGGATGTCCCCATTTAAACTGATATACAAAATAGGCTACAGTGCCCCTGAGAGACAGCAAGTCGATTTTCTTTGCCAAGAATACAAGCGCTATATTTTTTATCATTTTTCAGCTAAAATCGAATGCCAAAATACGTAAGTGTTCAAATTGTTCCAATGCTTACCTAATACTTTTAACAATATTATTAAAATCGAATTTGAGCGCGTGTAGAACCTGAATGGTATAAAAGATGTATTTTTTATACCATGCACGCATTTTTTGCGCGGATTTTTTTGTGCGGAACCTTAATATATTTTTTTCAAATAGAAGTAGCCTAAGTTAAGCCTTATAATACTAGCTGAAGTACTAGTCCCAACAAAATCGGTCCAGTCGTTACGGAGACTAGCCAATACCAGCAGATAGAGACATAAATTGTAATTGCAATAGACTTTTTGTTACAAGTATCCTATATATTTTCATAAGCATTAAAGAAAAAACTG
Source organism: Cecropterus confusis (assembly GCA_018251515.1). Taxonomy (NCBI): domain Eukaryota; kingdom Metazoa; phylum Arthropoda; class Insecta; order Lepidoptera; family Hesperiidae; genus Cecropterus; species Cecropterus confusis. The sequence goes on from DWTU01000933.1 coordinate 13,178, forward strand.
TTATTTTGATGATACAAATACTGTAATTTTATTTATTTGTATGGTTACATTTCAGATGTCCTTGATTCAGCGGAGCGTTCAAGAACCGGTGGACTAAAGTAAAGCATTAATTAAATGAAACATGAATTAGGACTAAAGAACGAAATACAAAGGAACTAATAATAAACAAACTTCATAAATCTCCTCACATTGTGCACTTCTGCCGCAATACAAAAGGCTGAAACAACATGCCCAACAATGCAATGCTCACAATGGACCTAATGACCTAGATGCATCTACCGATCTAGGTAAACTGTACAAAGAACTAAATTAATGTAAGTCTTTAGCTATTATAAAGTTAGATTTATATCTTTCATCGTCTTTTGTGTGTCTTTGGAGGAATAGACTTTAGCAAATGCAAATAGTAACAATTAATGATTTGAGTTAATGTACTTTCTATAGCCATTCTACAATGAACTACATTCTATAGAAAGTACAGTTTCTTCCTTCGATCCTATGACCGTTTCGTCGATGTGTTGACTTACATGTTTATGAGGTCAAACTACTACGAACGCGGGCAATACTTGTATATTTGAACAATAATTACATGTTTTATTACCGACGCCGTACTTCAGAAAGGACGTAAAGTGATCCGGTTGTTTTCGTGTCATAAAGTGGTTAGAGACCTGCAGTTAATATAAGCGATACAAAAGAGTCGGTCATAATGTGTATCTGACCCAACCCGCATTCTAACAGTCTAACTAAAAGGTAAAGTTTTGAGGCCGCACCGTATATATAATACACACAAAATTTCCTAGTACTTAAATCTTTAATTCAAATATTAATGCTATTTGGTTAAAGCATTAATTATGATAGTTTTAATAATGGTTGCAATGTTCATATATATATAATTAAAGGTTTTCTACAAGAAAATTACCTTTTCCACTTGAGGAGGTTCTGACCATAGTGTGAAAAAGAGAGAAAAATAAGTATTCAACATTATTTTAACTTTTGTTACAATTAAAAGGAAAGTATTAATTTTTTTTTTTACTACTTAGATAATAAATACTAAAAAAGGGCCAAACACGTTAAATTTAATGATTCATGGCGTAAAATAGCTTTTAAAGCAATCGTAAAGGATTATATTATTTTAACGTTTGACTCAGCAAATCTTCGTTATTAAGCACCAGTAAAAAGTAATTGGGCGGCTTAATTCCCTACATAGGGCGGCTTTGAAAAATCAACCCCTATTACGGGGGCGGGAAAATGGAAAGCTACGAAAATGTTGACCTTTGCTAGGCTTAACGCAGAGGTTATTAAGCTTACGTGTCCAAAAAGTAGGACAAAATTTACACTATCACTTTTTGCCACACTATTTTATATAATTCATTGGTTGTTTTATTGTCAAATTTGCATAATATATTGAGATTAATACATAATTAATGTAGTCATAAAAAGTAAAAATTATATATATAAACATTAAATATAGTAGGCTTCATCCAAATTGCTGACTTAATTTAATTTATTTTAAATTTTTTTGTCTCAAAATTTTGTTA